>JAWZYV010015355.1:0-53091 GCA_038373885.1 Cheiracanthium punctorium
CGGCCATTGCTGGGGCTCCAGAGTATGAGCTTTCCGTTGTGGTACACTTTTAAAATATTTCTACTGCAAAACTGAAATAATTGATTTTATCAAGCTCGAATAAGCTCATGTTGTTTATATGGCAGATTCACGATACATTTAGTTATCAATATACGATTGATATATTATTTGCTTTTAAGAATTTTTTTTCCCCATTACCTTCTCATGAACCATTCCGAACCTATAATGTTCTTTTGAGGCATAAAGAAATGTTTAAACAGTAGCAATCAAATTACTACATTGACTCAAAAAATTTAAATTGTACCCATACAGGTTACTAGCGTTAAGAAGCAGCCAGAAAAAAATAAGCACTTGAAAGTTTAGGCACAATTTTTAAAAATGTTTTGAAGCCCATTGTACGCCGCAGCGTAAAATCAGTGTTCTTCGCCGGCGCGCCAGTCTAGACCTCGGCGGCGGCGGCGGCGGCGTGATACAAATGCCCGGCGGCGGCGGCGTAGCGCGGCGGCGCAGACCTCTAATCACACCCTTTCTGAATGGTGCTGTATAAAAGTTGCTTTATAGGATAGAAAGTAGCTTTCGTGAACAGGGTGTTCCACGTGAAACTTTCGCCTTGGGCCCCTTTTCTGTAAATCAGTATCTCTCCATAAACCTTACAAAGAGAAAAAAGATACATTTCTTTACTAAACCGTGAACACTTCCCGTAATTATTACTATTTTTTTTTCTAATGGACAGACACTGGCCACAAGCCTTTGCCATCAACGGCCCTAGTTACTGTCCATTTTATTATGGGAGCACCCAGTGGGCGGACAGCACTACCCCCTATGAAGGGACGGACAAGTTAACATCCATGTCCAAGCCGGGATTCGAACCCGGACCCACGGCGTGATAGAATGGTTCTCTAGCCACTACACCACCTGGGCGGCCGTAATTATTATTATTTGATACCTGTATTATTTAAAGCAAATCAAACAAAGTAAATAAAAGGTCATTTCAGTGTATTGTCATTGGCTTGAGAGAATGATAAGAAGTTTTTTTTTTTTTCATAAATTAGAATCTTAATATTTCAAATTTGGATTGCTAAAAGTAAATGCATTAGAAATAAATTTTATTTTATTTTCAGGTTAAATTAAATTACTTTTATTGCGAAATCTCAACCTTAAATCCGAAAAATCAATAATACGCATATATTGAACTTGGTGCCTCTAAACTATTGAGGCTATTATTTGAAGAAATAACGTATGGCATATGTTATTGCACCAGTTTTAAAAATACATAAGTTACTCCAGAGACTGAACCGTATTCAAAATATTTTTTAGAAGTCGTCTAATGAGCTCTTACGATTAAGAAAGTTAAAATTGATAAAGAACTTTGTAAAGAATCCGCACACTAAAATGTGTGCTATGTAGAAAGTTCTTTAGTGATTTTAACTTTTAAACAAAATTTGTTTTAGTGTTCTTATTAAAGGATGAGCATTTTAGCATACGAAATTTCAGAAAAAGAATTTCGACACAAAATCACATGATAAAAATTTCCGGATTTTGCCAACGTGAAGCAAAATATCGTGTTCTTATTAATTTTATTCTAGTAATAAGTATAATTCTAAAAAATTATAGTTTGTAGGAAAAATAACATAAGAATGCATAATGATGTCTGGGAAGTAATTTTGTTTCGTTTGAAACACAGTTCAGAGATTTCACAACTTTTTAAAACAACAATCTTAATGTTATTAGCATACTATGTCTCTGAACTAGTATAAGAACAAAGTGTCTTTAAAGAAACTGTAGTTTCCTATGACATACCTATGACTTAAATGAAAGGGAAAGAATTTGTTTTAGAAAGTAACTGAAACTGGACTGCTCTTATCCAAATAAATTGACTAAACATTGGCTGTCAAACATTTGAGTTTCTCAAATGATTATTACTACTTCCCGTCTTTTGAGATGCTTGACTTTGAAAATAGATCCTGGGGATCAATAAGGAAAGCTATAAAATCATAAGTATTTTACAAAAAAATTGAAATATCGTTTTATTTTAACTGTCTATGGAAAGGAAATGTCATCTGTTACATATCTTTTGATGGTTAACATGCAATAAAAGACACAGAGTGAAATAATTAACACTATGTAATGAGACAGTTTTTTGGACTACATTACAACTTTTATACAAATTTAATGAAAAAAAAAGGAACTACATAGAATCTTATTTATATCTATTTTGGACAGAATTTCGCTGTATCACTTCTCAAATTAATACTTTTCTAGGCATTTTCCAGAATTATTTTAAAACACGTAGACGTATTTTCTGACAAACAGTACTGCGACATATTCACTGACTTGTAAATTTCATACCATTTTCTTATAAATATTAACTATTAACCGGTTTATGCCGAGTGTCTCTTTTTGGGAAGGCATTTCTGCTATCAATCGAAAACGTATCTATTTTTCCCAGCCTTTGTTGACGAGTATTGAACCGCAACTCCATAAAATAGTTTAAACGTGACCAAGTAAGATGCTGAGATTTCAATTTTTATACAGAATGATTTTTTAAAAAAAGTCATACCTTCTGCGAGAAGTTGATATCAGAAATTTATCTATTATTGCTGATATTAGCAAAAATCGGAGGAAGTCGCAAAAATACTGGGCACAAATGGGTTAATTGCATAGCGATGGATATTTGCATCATATGTTTAAAACACGTTCGCTGCCGGATTAGAGTGCGAGCCAAATTTCTTATGTCGAACTTACATATAAAATATAGTTTTTGATAATAAATGTGATTCATGTTGTGAATAGTAAAAATATTAGCTATTTTTTTCAAACTGCGGGTTTTTTGAAAGATTAATTAGTTATTCACAAAACTGACGTAGGAAATTTAGCTTACACTCGGGATATCACATAATCGATGACAGCGAACGTGTTTAAAATTCATGCAGTTAAGGGTTAGCTCAGTTTAGTACGTGCGTTATCCTGTTCAGTCGTCATGTAAAAACTATTCAAAATGGATTCAGGGATAGTCAAAGTGAATTGTTGTTGTTGTTCTTGTTAGTTATGCCCTCTGACAGCCGCATGTGGTGCCAGATCCCCCAGGTAGCAGGCGATGGGCAGAGGGGGGCACCTTCAATTTTAAGGGCCCCAGG
This sequence comes from Cheiracanthium punctorium, assembly GCA_038373885.1. NCBI lineage: Eukaryota > Metazoa > Arthropoda > Arachnida > Araneae > Cheiracanthiidae > Cheiracanthium > Cheiracanthium punctorium. Next base: position 3,138 of record JAWZYV010015355.1, read on the forward strand.
GGGAGGAAGTCTGACTTTAGGCCGTGGTCCCCTAATTTTGAATCAATTCCAGAGGAGGGACCAACCCCCTGAAATCGGCAGCCCCTGAGGTATCATTTAACAACTTGGAAGACATTGGAGCCACGACAAATTTTACGTGCACCAGCTCCTATTAGCCTACACGGTCCCACAGCAGTCGAACCGAGCGAGAGTTGACCCTCCCATGCACTGGCAAAGTCAGTTGCTGCTTCACTTGCCGTGTTCTTTTGGGAACGGAGTTTATCGTCCAGACCACTGCGGAACAAAGTGAATCGTAGATGCATCTCACGTGCATATATACCTACGCGCAGACGTCAAGCAAAAACTTGTCAAAATCGATTTAACCCATTAACGCCCAGTGTCCTTTTTTGAGGACAGTCGCAAATTTTGTCGGTCGCAAAAATGCGTAAGTAATAATTTATTTTCCTATTATAATTTCTAGAACAATAAATTTAATTTTTACGAAATACACACTGCTAACAACGTAAAACGCGAATCTTTGACCGTTTTATTCATATTGTTTAGAAAAAGAAATCCATTCTTCATACCTCACTAACGCCGAAAATAATTTATCACTGCAGGCGTCAGCACACATAGGAGAATGTGATGAAAACGACTGGGAGCTAAAGAATGGTCAAAATGGATATTTCCGTCAAAATTTGACTGTCGAAATTTTTCTCGATTACAGTACTCTTTTTTACTTTGCGTAATAAAGTATAAATAGATATTAGCAACAGAAAAAAATTATTTTTATTATCATGAAACAAAACTTTCTACATTTAATTAGATTAAATTTTTAAAATGCATTAAGTATACTTTATGCTTTGATTAAAATATAAACTTTATACATACTTCAATACTACTATAAAATTTCCAAGAAAAAACTTCAGTAGCAAATATCCGTCTTGTAAAGCTAATACGAAAACATTGTTATCTGCTTTAACAGACAAGCAAGCTGGTGCAACTTTAATTAAGAACACTACACTCTTAGTTCTACCATTTTTTTCTTCTCTAAATTCTCTGTTTTGCATCAACTACAACTTCCATTTTCTACATGCGAGATGCGAGTTCGATGTCGCAGTTGTAGTTATTTTTCCCGAAGTAATCGTTACTGAAGCGTATGCAAATGTTTTTAAATCTTTATGAAGATCGGAGCTGATTAAAGAGCAAATATATTGCCGCTGCCACTTGTGCTTGGGGGAAATAAAACTTATTCATTAAATTTTTCAATGAACCGTGCGTGTGATTCCTTAAGCAAGTTTCTGAAAGCGTGGTGGAAAGAATAAGAGTGAGTGAGTGAGTGAGTGAGCGAACACATCGCTGCCTGGCAGAGATATTTAAGAATAAAAATCCGGCATTACTGTTTGCTTGAGAGGGTTTTTAAAGCTCATAGACTTTTATAAAGTTGCCAGAATAGAGTGAAGGATAAAAAAGAATGTGATTGGAAAACGAAATATGAAATTTTTAAAATGATCTTTCTCGCTCGGATTATTTAAAGAATGTTCTGGAGATTTTATTTTTATAAATTATCTAACTTAAACAAATCATTTTTTAAAAAATGATATTTTCAAGATTAAACCTTCTTTTATTTAAAAATTTCAAAGCAGTTTCTATTTCAGTACTGTTTCTATGATTTTTTATTGGATGCCGTATAAATTTTCCAGAGTATTCAAAAAACTACTCAGAAAAATGGTTTCTTTTTACATGAAAAACTTTTTTTAAACTCAATTCTTTAGTTCAATTTTTTGCATTATTTAGATGCGATATATAGAAAATTTTCAGAAAGCAATTTTTTTCTTAGTTCTCGAACATTTAAATTATTTATGCCATAAAGTTTAAAAAGTAGTTTTTTATATTTTAGTAAATAATACACTACGTGCAAACATTACTAACCAAATCAGAATTGCAAAAATTTTAGGTACTTAAAGGAGTAGTATTTTCTTTAAATAAAATGTTTATGCACGATTTAATCAGTTTTACTATTTTTTAGCTCCTTTTGGATTAGAAACGATATTTACAGAAATCAATTTAAAAGTTTATTTAGGTGAAATTTAGTTATCATAAAATGGTAGCATTAATTTGAAAGGATTTTTATAATAGCAGCAAAAGATTGGGGTACTTTGTTAAAACATTTAAGCAAACTTAAGATTGGTGATTTTACTCTCGGTAAAATAAAAAAAAAGTTTCTGTTCGATACGTAATAATGTTGCTAGATGAAAGCTTTATTAAACGACCATTAAAATGTTACATTATAATATTTCCTTTGAATTGTACTTAAACAAAATATAAATCGACTACAAAGAGATAAAATTACAAATATGAGTCTGATAGGGTGAACTTAACTCTTACGGATAGTCACAAAAATGCATTTTGTTTTTCTGCTTTCTTTTCTGTCACAAAAACTCTCTCTCTCTCTCTCTCTCTCTCACACATACACACACACACACACACATGTTATTTTGCTCTTTTTTAATTTTTTCCTTTTTTATTCTAATTTTCATTCTTCCAGTCCTTTATAATCTTTGTTACTAATTAATTCAATCTACTTTTTCTAATCTTTTCTTTTTTCGGAAAGGCAACATCTTTTTCCACAGTTTTATTTATTTGACTTTACATTTGCACTCATACCTACGCGTGGGTTACCGAACGTTTTACTATTGACAAAAGGAGAACTTTCGTACCTGTCAAAAAATACTCTCTGTTTCTTACGCTTATGTGGGTTTTATATTATGAAATGCAAATTTTCAAAAATACCAAACATTTATGTGTTTGTCAACGATTTCCTACAAAGATTGTTAATGCTTATGTTTTTTGTTTGTCTGCTTGTACGTGCTTCAACACATACTTTCTCATGATTCCTGTTTCGAATGGTGCTTGCACTATGTCTGGAAAGTAGCAGGGCATTCTAAGACCCATCCTGTGAAGCAGCACTGGACACAGTAATTTAAAATAACTTTCTTGAAATCTTACTTCTGTTTAAAAATTATTCCTCAATTTTCCTTTAATTCATATTCTTAAAATAGCACCATGGAGCAAATCGCAAACAAACCATACACAAGTTATGGACATACTTTAAGTGCGACGAAATTGTTTTTAATTTCAGACTGTTAAATTATTCGATTTAAATTTTTTTTAAATTAGTGATATCAAAATTACGTCTATATCATTTGCAATATTTAAAATGACATGGAATATTTATTCTAAGAAGCTACTGAGGGGGGGTGGGGAGCACCAACCGGGGACGATAACCGTGAAACTGTATGATTTTCTGGAGGACACAAAGTTAGGAGCTGAATTTTTTGGTTACACAGTTCATCAGCCCCTTCTCAACCTGTATTCAGTGCCTCTATCTTTTACCTGTTATCTCCTTTCGGCAGGGCCCGAATATTCTTGCTACTGCGATTTGCCAGATTTTTATACCATTGCGCTAGAATGATGTGTGGTTTTTGATTATCGTGTGAGATATCGTCAATATTCATGTTGTAACAACAACAACAAAAAAAAGCATGCATTGCAAGTACCACAGTTACGTTTAAATAATAAACTCTTCTTTGTTGCATTTAAAGTCATAATCTTTATTATTGCTTTTGGCAGGGACTCGAGCAAATCTAAACTAATCAAATTAAACATCTTCATGGTTGATTCATGCATTGTTAGCTGAGGTGTATTAGAATGTAAAATTTTTGTTCAACTGAAGATTGAAAAGTAAGCCAAAAATGTATTACAAAAGTTGACCCTTAAGTACAGTTTGAGTAAAATAAAACTGTGTGAAAAAGGATTCTCTGCTGTCGCGTTTTTATAATGATACATGTGGGTAATTTATGTGCAAATGAGATTTTGTTTCGGGGTGTTGAAATCGATGGGTTCGGCATGATTTAACTTTCTTGCTTAACAGAGAAGTGAATAAAATTTATCAAATCAAACACACTTTTACATAAGGATAAATCATATTTTATACATTTCAGTTATTTGGAATTACGAGGATGGATTAAAAAATGCTACAAAGGTAATAAAAATTGTTTATTAACCGTGCACAGAACATACGAAAAGGAATTTAGAGGAATAACTGTAACTGTATGACTTTTTTACATAATCACCAAAACTATTCATGCACTTGTATAAATGTAGGACCGCGACTTTTTTTAACCCGTCTTGGTAGAAATCACGCCCCAGCACTACTGAGGTAGTTTTCGGTAGCTGTTCTTACACCACTGTTCTGAAGAGATACTCGCATGTTGAGTGGGGGTATCATCCTTTTGAATGACAATGCAAAGCTCAGTACCGGTAGCAGAACTGAATAATCGCTGTCAAAAGTTCTAGTGCGATGTCAGGAGTCAAACACCTCACGCCCTTCCGTACGGTCCAGATTTAGCACCCACTGGCCGTTTATCTGGAAGCTTTTCTCAGGCAGTGTTGTGGAAACAGCTTCTCAGTGCTGGCTCAGTGGTGCTGACATGTGATTTCTACTATCATGACGAATTAAAATGTTGGCCTCTCTTCCGAAAAATGCCTGAATAGTTTTGGTGATTGAGCAGAAATCTGATCAGGAAATGTGTCTCTTAATTTCCTTTCTTATTTTCCCGCGTACTGTTAATAAATAATATCTATTACCCTCGTAGCATATTCTCTTTTTCGTCAATCCAAATTCTTACAGTCCACTGGCCATTTAAAATTTAACTAAATATTTTACACTAAAATATTAGAACTGATCAGTTGTTATGATTCAGGTAATTCTTGAATTACTTTAATTGCTAAAGAACCATTTAAAAGAAATAAATTGAATTGCAACAGGAGATTCATGCTTCAAGGCTTTTTTAAATTGAAAATATTCTTTTCTTCTTCACAAATTTAAAATGATTGAATAACTTTAAATAGTCATAAATGAATCAAAAGATATGGTGTAAATCGATCGGTAATGGGAATAAAAGAGAAAAACGACAATTACAACAACAAAAAGAGAGTTGATGGTCAAATAACAAATTTGACCAACATTAGTCATTTGTTATTTTGTCAAATAACAAATGACTAATTTTATTTTTTTTTAAATTGAAATAAAAACAGGCATATTTTGTGAAAATCTGCATCAACAATTTAGAATTTTTTACAAATGGAATGGTAAACCTAAATTTCAGTATTGAGAAAATGGAAAAAATTGTCACTCACGATGAAAAAGACTCTAGGGTAATTGTATATGTGATCTTTTAAACGTTTCTAAATTTTCCGTGATAAAACGTACTTTTTTACTAAAATATTTTTAATATATGGATAAAAATATTTACACGTTAGTTATTAGAACTCAATTCAAAAGTATATTAAAATGCCATTCCAGAAGGGGTCCGTTGTTCGGTTAGTCTATTGACAGACTGTATTTATAATTATAACTGTTCATGGTAAAATTTATTTGCAGATGTTTAGACAGTATCAAGTTCGATTTTGAGTCCTTCTATTAAAAAAATGTAAACCTCTTTAAGAATTACATTCAAAATTTCGATATAAAAATTCGATATCATAGTTCGATATCAAAAATAAAACAATATCAGACTTTAAAATAAATAATCACTTTCCTATAAAATTTGTCGAGTTTGAAAATTGTGATATTATTTTCCAGGGAAAAACATATTTACTACTTTTACAAAAATTAATTTTTTGCAGAACTGTTATATATTTTTTAAAATGTTACATTCATATTCTATTTTAGGAATGGTTTGATCATAAGTTGAGATGGGATCCAGAAGAGTATGGAGGTGTGGAGCATCTGTATGTACCCGCGGAGCAAATTTGGTTGCCCGACATTGTTCTTTACAACAAGTAAGTTTATTTCCTTTAATATCCTGCAGCTGTAAATGTACAAATTCCATCATTAGAACCCCCTTTTGAATGTCTGCGTATTTACGAAAGATAGAAATTAAATAGGTATTTTATTTTTATTAGCATTAGAATCTATTAAATCAGCTATGGGCAACCTTTAAAAAGTTGTGGGCCAAACTTTAGGATGTTAGCGAAGTCGCGGGCCATATAGTTGGATTTACATAGGATTTTGAATGGTTTTATACGGGTTTTAATATGTTCCACTGGCCGGATCGAAAGCCGTGGCTGGCCACATCCGTCAGCGGGCAGGAGGTTGCTCATATGTGTATTAAATAATAATAATAATAATAATAATAATAATAATAATAGACAGTATTATTTACTCCTTAAAAGAGACAAGGACGAAATGGTGAAAGACTCAATCTTCAATCTATTACGATATTATTTTAATGTTGATACATCAACTTGTTGCAAAAAGTTCCTCGAATATGCTATCAAACAATTTAATATTTCATTGGCAAGAAAAGAGGCTGAAATTCAACAAAGTCTATTAACTTAAAATGAAGAATAAAAACTGCCACTTTTATGAGAGTATATTGCCAATATTCAATATATTATACTGAGGGACCTTTTAGTTTCTGATTTACCGCCGTAGGAAGTTAAAATTGATTAGACAGTATTCTTTTTTTCTTTATGTATCTCGAAAGGAAAAAGAATAGGTTCGTATAAATTCCAAAATAAGCTTAAATTTTATATATTTAATGCCATAAAACCAAACAGGCACAAAACGATAAAATTGTCTTTGAGCAAATTGAAATTAACCAATCAAAATAGAAAGTAATTTACAGGTCAAATCTTCAGAAACTTTATTAATATGTTTCTTGAATGTAAATATCTGCGTTGATATTTTTAAATTCCTTACTACTTCCTACTTAAGAAATGATGTGTTGTCTAGTAAACATTTTTTTCCTTTGATTTTTAAATGTATACTTAATGGATCATCAAATGTTCGTCATATTTAATTCAAAAGAAAACTGATTCACACAAATTAGCATCATGAAAAATAAGATAATATGTGAAGCTATTTTTCCCAAACTAATAAAAGTGCTCAGTAATTTCGATCCCACGCAACCTTTAAAAACATTTCCCGTCAAAGCACAAATTAAAACGTCTATAAATCAGCCTTGGGGCAGAGTGAGGGCAAAAGAATTGCACGTTTATAAAAATTATCTCGTGCGGCAACTGTGCCAAATATATTTTTAAGAGATTCTAATTGGGAATCAAATAGCAAGAGACATACCCATTATCATAAATGGGTTTCCTTTGAAAACTCATGTGCACCCCGTTAAAGCATTTCGAAAGAATTTTTATGTAAAGTTTTGTGAAATTTATAAAGAGCTTAGGGCATCAAACTGTTTAATTTGTTTCTCTTACAGAAAAAAAAGTAAAAGGAATGCAAATTATTTCGCGAATTATGAAATAACTCTTTAAAGTGCAATAAGAGTGATTTATAGAATTTTTCAAAAAGAACAAAGAAATAAACGCGCACTGAATATGCATTATTACTTAAATAAATTTTAAGATTTATATGTTTTTATAAGCCTAATTTATAATGTTTATTACAGTATCAGTATACTGCTTTAGTTCAAGATAAAATGATTTAATACTCAAGGTTGTAATAACCAGATCCCGTTTTGCAATTTAGTATGAAATATGACATACTTAATACGAATAATTTATTGTAAGTAATTTTAAGCATTGCTGGAAAATGAAAATTGAATGTGATCACTACGCTTTACGCGGTTGAAATTAAAGGTATTGTAAATGTCGGTTTTAGATTTTTTGTTCTTGGGTCATATTTCTGTTTTAAATCACAGAAAACTTATCACTAAATCATATATTTTTGTGTGCTTATATCGTTATTGTGAACTGTCAAACAAAAGACGAATGAACAAATGAACGTTCTGCAAATGTTCTTCTCGGTTTATTATATAAGAAATGCACATTAAAGAAAAGTCAACAATTCAGAATTATTAAAAGGAAACGTCTAACAAATGCTTAGCACACAATAATCTCTTTAAGAATTTTTATGTAGAATCTATAAATATATATTACAAATATTTATCAAACTAAAGGTAAAGAAAGAATGTATCATTGAAGTTTTGAACTGGATGTGTAAGAGATAAATTTGGATAACTTTTTTCTTCAAAAAGTATCTGAAATATGATTTTCTGTACAATGAAAATAATAAAGAGTTAACCTTAAAAAAAGCAATTTTTTTCCTACAGTATAAATTAAAATAAAGTCAACATAATAAAGTGGCTGCTGTATTTGTCACTTCCTTCTAATTGTTTTATTCTCATTGAATATACATTTAAAAATTCCTTTTTAATAAAAGCACTTTAAATAAGATACTTATGTTTGTTACCTGTTACATTATCGCACTTACATTGTATAAAATGATTGAAAAAGAAAAAAGAAAAGAAATTATCGTATACAATTAATCCCTACACAAAATATTATTATGTACTATAGCAGCTATGGGCAACCTTTGAGAAGTTGCGGGCCACACTTTAGGATGTCAGCGAAGTCGCGGGACAAACTTCAGGATGTTAGCGAAGTCGTGGACCGTATAATTAGGATTTATATGGAATTTTCAATGGTTTATATGAGTTTTATACTGGGTTTTGATATGTTCTGCTGGCCGGATCAAAATCCTTGGCGGGCCACATCCGGCCCGCGGGTCGTAGGTTGCCCATATGTGTACTATAGGGTCAGGTTGGGGAAAGGGGTGGTATGAGGGAAAATTGGGGTACATTCAAAAATACCTTTATTCGCCATAAAAATTTAGATGTTTCCTTATTTTATTATTTTTTTTCTATGGAGATATATTTTACTAATACAACAAGTATTTCTAATGAAGTTTTAAGATATTTCAATAACATTAATGCGTGCAAAACTTCTTGATTTTGCACTAAACATATTGCCTGTTAAAGAGTGATTTTGAAAAACTTTCTTCTAGATTCCTTATAATTAGATAAAGCATTTATATTTTAATACATATAAGTAGAGAGACTTCTCAAATGAACTGGGTTATATAAAAAATAAATTAAGAATAAAATTGTAATTTCTATTTTTACATTTTTTTCTTCTGAGGTGGGGTAAAATGGGGGTATGGTTAAACTTATGAAAGTTCGGTATGATACTGAGATTTATATTTCTCCTTTAGTAAAATATTCCTTAAAAAACTGTAAAATACAATGAAATTGACATTTTAATTAACAGTTTGTAAAAATTAATTTTGTGGAGCCAGTATTTTTTTTCGGAGGGGATTGAGAACTGAAAAATGAAACTATAGTGCAATTTAGGTTATAAAAATCGATATTAACATATTTTTTTTGTGGGGGGGGGTTAGGGGAGTGGAACCCCTTTACTATACTTAAAGTGTTCGCATATAAAAATGAATTAAAAAAGTAAAGAAAAAATAAATTCATAAATCGAACTCGAAATCTTTGCAGTTGGAGAAACATACATTAGAGAAAATATTAATTTTGGCTTAGGTCTGTAGCTGAACTTCAAGTTTTTCAAGGGGAGCTTTGAAAGTTATCCACGAATATGTAATATTTTCATATCTTATATTTACTTATTTCGGGGGTGGCTGCAGCCCCATCAGCCATCTCCTGCCTTCACCACTGTGCGGAACCAAGTAACGTTTGTCACATACTGAGTTAACCTGAATTTGATAATTATTTGTTTAGCTAAATATTTTGGGAAATGATCCTTCTCTGCGCACTTTTTTCTTTCAATATATTAAGAATACTTTACATTGAGTACCTTCTCATTCATTCATAGCATTAATATAATTTTTTAAAAGTATACAGGGACCTTTGGACCACCCCCATTTTCCCCCAGGTTGGGTGAAAATGAGGGTATTAATAATTGACTAACTAAAAATGACACCATATAAAAGTATTTTGATAAGGTTAAAAAGCATAGCTATATTTTCAATCTATATAAGTCAAATGTATGTAATATATATCAATTGTTTAATTTACATAAGTTTAATAACTTAATTTTAGGACCTTAAAAAAATGCACGATTTTTCCACCATCCCGCCACCCCCCCCCCCCCCAATCTGCCCCTACCTATACTTTTGTTTGTTTAATACATTGTATATGTTTTCCTGTATAAGGATACAAGCAGTACTTAATATGAACACTCAAAAAATGTGGTATTTAAATGCTGAAATTAGTAAAGAACGTTGTAAATAACGCACCGAAATAAATAAATAGTACAGTACGAACGTTTTGGTTAATATAAAGGGTCAAACATTTTCTACAGTTGTAAAAAGTTCTTATTTCCACACACACGAGGAACTAAGCGAACAAAAAGTAAACAGGCATGCACTAAAAAGGATAAATAAACTGAAGTGTGAACCCATTGTATCAACCGAAATGTTTATTTATGTGTGTTATTTACAAAGTTATTTATTAGTTTTAACATTTAGTACTTATTTTATTCTGATACTTAACATTTGTGAAACAACAAGGCATTTAAAATATTTTTATAAAAGTGCTGACTGATTAAACAGCAACAAAAAATTGTGCCAAAAAGCGAGGTTGATTGTGAAACAGTGATCTGCTTCTTCGCTTTCTTCAGCATGGAACGGAATTTTCATCTTGCACGTTGTGAATATAAGCACGTTAAAACTAAAATAAACAGCTCACTGAAATTCTTATATTTTTTCAACATCTGGACTGAGATCGTGAATTATGAGAATTATTTGTGTGCTCCTGTAAAAGATGTATGGACACTAGGTTCGTTTAGTTCTGTAGAAAACTATAATGTAAAATATTTTAACTGTGCTTTAAATAGATTATATACTATACAATACGCTTCAAGAAATTACAGTCAATAAACTATAGTCTATTTTTTTTTCTTTTTTTTTTTGTAATGTGCTATTAAAGGACTGTAATTGCTACATGCATAATGCTCAGTAGGAAATATGAAACTGTAATTTTCTTAATAATCTATTGGATAGTAACTGATAAATAATATTTATGGCAGCTAGAAAATATATAGGCGGATAGACAGACTATTTTTTTTTCAAAGAGCGGGCAGCTGCCCTGCCTAGGAAGCATTCACAACTACTAAGGCCCGAAGGTCTAGTCATTTGAATATCGGCGGTGACCGAGTGAGCGGGAATCGAACTATCTAGGTGGTGACTGATGAAATAAAACCACAAACACTACTAAATTGTATAATTTAAGGTTGAAAAATACTTACTCCTCATAAAACGATTCAGTTAATGATAGCAAAGCTCTGATCGTAATTGATTCAAAAAATATAATTGTTGCATTTTGCTGTATTGCTACACATGCTTTTAACCCTTTAACGCGCAGTATTCCCGCTCTGGGAGCACCAAACTCTGGCGTTTTGACTGTTGCCAGTCACGAAGAATAGATGTGATTTCTATAAAAATAATTGCGGGTGACATAGCTCCACGAGAATCCTTTACTTTTTAGCACGTCATTTCCCGTAAAAAAATTGTCACGTGTATTTTTAACAGCACTGACATCTGCTGAAAAATGGAAGAATGCGAGAACGGCTGGATAGATTGCCCAATGCTAAAAAAAGGGCAGCCGTTGCCATCGCTCGACTTAACTACCAGCAAGATGGCAGACGATCGAAATGTTCTTCGCGTGCCACAGATCTAGAGACCCTTTTTTGACGCAGCTGGCTGTGCCGCACAGCCAGCTGAGTCAGAAAAAGGGTCTCTAGATCTGTGGCACGCGATGAACGTTTCGATCGTCGGCCATCTTGCTGGTAGTTAAGTCGAGTGATGGCAACGGCTACCCTTTTTCCAGCATTGGGAAAGGGTTGCGCCTCATAGGATTAATACCAGGGCACGAGCTGCCTCTTTAAAATTGTTTTTCCAGAGTCTAACAAGATTAAACTATTTTTAATTTTTTGGGTCCTTTCAAAATAATTTAAAAAGTTTATCAAAACCTTTACAAGCTCAACAAAAGAATGTAAAATTGGGTTCTCAAATATGCCTAAAGTCTTAAATAAGCGGGTTCCAAAGACCCGGTTATATGAAGGATAACGGACGGTTCTCGAGGAAAAAAATGTGTAAGATACGGGGTATAGCACATCTGTGCGATCTCTGAAACCTGCTTTTTTAAATACGGCGCTATAAAATTTAATTGATTTTCATAAGACTTAAAAATATATCTAATGAAATCCAGTAACACATTTATGTTCATTTTTAAACCTATGAAATGAAACGATTCAAATAAAAGTTTACCTTCCCGGCAAAATTAATTAATTTGGTACATTAAAATGATTAAAATTACTTTAGCCATAAGCTTCAACTCTTATGGCAATTTATATAATATTTTCAATAGATATTCTATTTTGCATATTGAAAAGTACATTTTTATGCGACAGATGTTTATGATCCTACTTCACAGTGCAACCTTTTAAAATTGTTATGAATAGAGTATTAGTTTTTGATGCGATTAAAAAAGCATAAAATTTAAATTGAGTTTTTTTTTGCAACAGAAAGTTCCCTTGAGAATACAGATGCATTAGATTTTAAGTATTCTACAAATGGAGTTTTAATATGGCTCTAATATTTTTTCCGTTATTCATTTTTCAATTTTACTGTAATTTAATGATGCTATTCTTTCAAATAAAAAAATAAATAAATATGTCAAACATAATTTGTCTTTTTTTCTTCATCGTTATTTTATGGAAAGTTAGCTTCTCATTATGACATTGCATTTTGTACTTCAGATTTCGAAATGACCAATTAATATTCAAAGAGGAAATTCGAAAAATAATTTTTTTATGTGTGTTTCTGAATACATCTGTTATCTGTAATTTGGTTTATAAGTAAATTTATTAATTTTTTTTCACAGAATATGCTTTCATATCTCATGCTAAATACGAGAATTATAAACGATTAGCTGCGTACCCGTTCTCCGCACGGTTAGGGAACAAAACTTTTTCTTACATGTATAGTTCGAATTGATTCCAGTGATTTGAGATCTAAAAATAACCAAAATGATTTGACTCTTGGTGTAAAGTTACTCATTAGTTATTTGTAAAGTTAGTATAAGTACTGACCTGAGACCATTGTTAATATTATGACGCAAAAAAATATGTCGGTGTCATTCGCAATTAGAAAAGAAAAGCGTGACGGTCCGCAGTGAAAATTCCTAATATTCAAAATGTCTCATTTCTGCATCATACTCTTCTTCAGATTTAAGTTATGCCATTAATACCTTAGATACTACATGATGTGGAGAACCGTTTTATTTTATAATTAAATAGTTGTGTACACGCTCTTCGCAAGGCAAGAAGAGAACATTTTCCTAAAAAATGTGATCATAACTCTTGTGAGAAAACAGAATCTCCAAGAAAAAAGAAAGTTCTGGTACAGTCTTTTTTGTTGAAAGTACCGCGGGATATATTAACGCGACGTAGACTTACTTACTATTTTGTTAGCTGTGATGTAAGACGGTTGTTGAAGAAGGAATAGAAGGCTTAGTTTCACGAAATATTTATTAATGCGGTATATTGTGCTTTGATCAATATTGCCTTAGCTTATCTACTTACTAATACTAACTTTTACTGATACCAATACAATATATTTTCGTTTTGCAGCCTTTAATGCTTAATTTAAAGAAACGGTTTACATATTTGCCACGAATGTAGTCTTTTACTTTTTGGTGATTCTTTGCAATTTACGCATTAGCATAAACGATAATCATTTCACTTTATGGTTGCCACTAAAACAGCTCTCCATACATTTGTATGCTTAATTATTGTCAGATTGGCCTATTTAGCACCAGGGTCCTAGTATCTCACGGGCAAATCGGGACTTTGCCCAGTGCCTCCGGCTCGAAATGGCCCCCAATTTCAAATGTTCTTCTGAGATATTCTTTTTCATAAACATATTTTATGAAAAATAAAACAAATTTCATAGATGGGGGCCAAATTCATTAATGCCCGCGGTCCCTGTTTGCCATAATCAGGCCCTGTTTAGCACCGCAAAATATTTCTTGCGATTCGAAAACGTGTCTCGTTTAAAATCTCAATTGAAAATAATGCTGGATAATTCACTGGTGAAAAAACAGCATTCAATTCTTTTTCTGGCAACGTAAAATAAAATGTGGAATTATTTCATGCGTGTCGTATTTTTTGCGTGTGAGTCCGTTATTCTGAAGGTTTTAAACTCGTGACATCAAATTGGCACACATTTCACAAGCGAAAACTCAGTTATTTTAAAGTAATTTTATTTTTTTTTTTTCAACTGGCAATTTTAATCATTGTTACTGTCTCCAAGACAACCAAACCGCAAGATATAATACCGAAATTTTTAAACAGCGGCGACTGAAATGAAAATCCTTCTTTACTTAAAAATTCGTACAAAAACTCCTAATTTATTTTTTCCTCTGGTTTTTCTTTTAAAAGAGGGCGAAATGTATGTTCCGTCATTTAAAAAAATATATAAAAGCTATGACGGATAGAATTCAAGATGCAGCAATTTTAAAAATATTTTACGAAAGTCAGCGTCAAATTTAATTTTATTTGAAAAATTCCAAAAATTTGAAACTTTTGTTACACAGTCCGAACAAACAATTTAAAAAAAAAAAATTCTCCTCTATCCGATGATGTAAATTTCGTTTTCTTGCGAGTGTAATTACCGGCGTTATTACGTATTAAGCGAGAAAAATCGCTAAAAATCGGACAAAACATAAAATAAAATATTTTCTAATTCGAATTTCGAAAAAACCGCTCCGAGGCATGTTAGGATCTGTCCTAGTGAATCCGTATGCAAAATTCGGTAGGTCTGCGACCCACTGTCTCGGCGCAATGCGATCAAGAGACGCGCGCAAGAAAATCGGTGGTCACAAACTTACCTACCTACCTACATACTTACATACATAGCTACGTACAATGTTTACTCTCGGATTATATTATATAAGATAATGTGAAATTTAATTTGTAGCTAAGATTCCAAAATCTGATTTTACTCTTACTAAACATATGTTTTTTGAAGACAATGATTAAGAAATATTTAACCCTGAGAAATTTCAATGTAATTTCTTTTTATTAAAGATTCACGCGCGAAATTTATTAATTATAAAACTAAATCCATTATTCGTGTAAAAATATTAATATTATCACATTTCAATTAGGTAAATGGTAATAAAGTGGAGTCTTGATTTAAGCGAGGTCCAAGGCTCCTTGCGTAAGGGAAAATTTCGCGTTCTGAAATAGGATATATTAACCCTCCAAGCGGCTGAGACGTAAAATCCCGTCAACTTCTTTCCAGCTTTCACTGCAATGCATCTATAACTTAAATTATTTATAACAGTCAGGTATCATAAAATATGTTCCAATATTGAAGTTTGCATGTAATTTAGGAACTTGCTTTTTAATAATTACAAATCCTTCCATCTATATTTTGCATTTTGTATTATTTTAAAGCTACATGAAAATTTTACCGTACAAACAACTTTACATTATTTGCCCATTTCCAGGACGCTCAGAGGGTTAATGACAATGTCATTTTATCTCTCACCCCCTTTACTGAAAATTGTCCCAAAAAATGCGACATAAAAAATTGACATAAAAGTATGCGACATAATTTTACATATATTTAAACACTATTAGTTCACAACAGCTTTAATCTATTGTTACAATATTTCGTAAGCTGTAGAATATGCATCCCATGTATTTTTCTATAAATAGGTTACAATCATAAAAATTTCAACATCGGGTTACCAGGAGAAATATACGAAAGTTGAGAGATAAAATGACATAGTCAATTAATATCGTTTTAATATGGCAATAATGAAACTAAAAAAATAGGGGGGGGAGTTCAGGGAGGTCCCCCCCCCTGACGAGACTCAAACAGCAGAGTTTTATATATCTATCTATCTATCTATCTATCTATATATATATATATATATATATATATATATATATACACACACGGCATTTTGAAACACATACTTAGTTATTTTATACACGTATAAGGCCCCTCAAACTGTTGTAACACTTGAAGCGCAACCCTTTCCCAATGCTTCGAAAAGGGTAGCCGTTGCCATCGCTCGATTTAACTACCAATAGCATGGCGGTCGATCGAATCGTTCATCGCGTGTCACAGATCTAGAGAGCATTTTTTAACACAGACTGGCTGTGCGTGCGCACAGCGATTTTTGTCTACGAGCCTTGTCGACAGGTTTTCTAGACATGATTTGTGAGACAAGTTTTGTAGACATGAACTGTCACGGTGGAGATCTTTTGAAATGTGTTTGTCAGATAACGTGGAGATGGGAAAGAATAAAATGTTGAAAAACTCGCAAGGCCAAAGATTTCAGTTCCAAATATGTGTTCTATGGAACAAGAAAGACAAGCATGGTATACTCATGATTATGATGCCCCTTCCAAAAGCATTTAAAATTTTGAAGTATAGCTGGAATATGCTTGGCGAAGATTGTAAAACAGTTTCAGTAGGCGATTTTAAGATAGATTTCGATTCCAAAGATATATTTTATGGAACAAGAAAGAGTTGATTCCTATTTAGACGCCCCCCACTCTCGCCAACCTAAAAAAATACCGCACTTTGGCGAGCTTTACAGTCATGGGTCTCTAAGAGTTATGCGCAAGTTTCACACTCCCAAAATAACTAGATGAAAACTAAAGTGAACAAATTAGCGATAAACGCACCAGTCAAGGAATTTGAAGACACTTAATTATTAAAACTACATTAATTGGCAACCCAAAATAAATAAGTAATGGAATGCTGTACTTTCATGTTGTTCCAAATCGTCATTTTAATTCAGAATTACGGTTCCCACATAAATACAAAAAATCGTCGTGATAACTGCATATGTTTAATTATCGCCACCTTGGCGAGAGTCGGCGAGTTAAAGTAGAAATAAACCCAAGAAAACAAACACGGTGCACTCATGGATTATGATGCACATTCCAAATAGTATTTAAAACGGTGAAGTACAATTGGAATATGCTTGGCGAAGATTATAAAACAGTTTCAGTGGCTGAGTTTAAGATAGATTTCGATTCCAAAGATGTGTTTTATGGAACAAGGGAGAAAAATACGGCACACGGGTTGATTATGATACACTTTTAATATGTAGCAGTTTAGTGCGTATTTAAAATCTGATAGTGTTTCAGATTTTCTTACTTTTTTTTGGCACTAGGTTGCTATTTCACTCAATACCAGATTTTTGTCAACGCATTTTTAGCACTAGGGTGCTACTTCGCTCAATACCAGATTTTTGTCTTAGCGATCTTGTCGACAGCTTTTGTAGATACGAACTTTTCAAGTGTGTTTGCCAGATAACGTGGAGGGAGGGAGGTTAATAAAATGTTGAAAGTCGCCCAAGGTTTGCAATTTTTTATAATAAATAAATAGTACAGTACGAATGCCTATTCCAAACAGTATTGAGAATGGGAAGTATAGTTAATATGCTGTTCCAAGATTGTAAAACAGTTTGAGTAGGCGATTTTAATATAGATTTTGATTCCAAAGATATGTGTTTTATGGAAGAAGAAAGAGTTGATTCCTATTTTAACGCCCCCACTCTCACCAACCTAAAAAATCGCCGCACTTTGGCGAGCTTTGCAGTCATGGGTCTCTAGGAGTTATGCACAAGTTTCAACGCTCCAAAAAGGACTAGATGAAAACTGAAGTGAACAAATTAGCAATAAACGCACCAGTTAAGGAATTTGAAGACTCTTAATTATTAAAACTATGTTAATTGCCAACCTAAAATAAATAAATAATTAATGGAATGCTGTACTCACATGTTGTTCCAAATCACCATTTTAAATCTAAATTACAGTAGCCACATAAATACAAAATATCGTCTGCATCTGTTTAATTATCGCCACCTTGATAACTGCATTTGTTTAATTATCGCCACCTCTGGGAGAGTCGGGGCGTTAAAGTAGAAATCAACCCTAGAAAGACAAACACGGCACACTCATGGATTAGGATGCACATTCGAAACAATATTTAAAACGGTAAATTATAGTTGGAATATACACTGCTCAAAACAATTAAAGGATATTGTAAGTTTTATATAAAATAAAGATATAAGCGAAATTTTTTTTTTGCCGAAAATGGAAGAAGAGAATCACAAATGCAAATTTTTCTGATTTTCAAACTGTGGAGTATGCTAATTTTGAGCTCGACGTCAAAAACGTCGCTTCAGCGGCAGCGAATGAAATTGGACTTTCAACTGAATAAAAGACAATGAAGACAAGGATGATCGGCATTCAGTGACTGCTTTGTTTCGATGAGTACGATGTCTCAGCGAAGTCATTTAACCGATTCAGAAGCTTGGAGAGTTGTCGGTAGGTTAGAAGGGGGCCAAACTCAAGCCGAAGTAGCGCAAGCCATTGGAGTGTCACAAAGTGTGATTTCCATGATCTGGAACCGATTTTTGGCGACTGGAAGTGCAGGCCAAAGACCAGGGCAATGGTCGTAGACGGGCAACAACGCCCAATGAAGATTGTTATTTAGTGTTAACGGCTCGCAGACACCGGAATATGAACGCTACTCTTCTCCAACAACACCTTCGCTCGGCTACTGGCACCACGGTTTCAACTCAGACTGTCCGAAACCGGCTCCATGGTGCAGGTCTGTATGCTCGCCGACCGATGGTATGTGTTAGACTAACATCAAGGCATCGTCGCGACCGCAGGGAGTGGGCAACAGAGCATGTGAACTGGAGCAGAATGAATGGAGAAATGTTCTTTTTCTGACGAGTCCCGTTTTTCAGTTCATCCTGATAATAGGCGTATTTTCATCTGGAGGGACCGTGGAAATAGGAATAATCCTGCGTTCGTGCACGAAAGTGTCAGCTTTGGCGGTTGGGGAGTGTTGGTGTATGGTGGCATCTCCATTGACGGGCGCACAGACCATCTGCATCATTCGAAGACCATCTACATCATTCGCAACCCCCCTCGATGGACCTCTGACTGGTCGCCGATATAGGGATGAGATCCTCAGACCTATTGTAGTCCCTTACGCTGCAGCAATCGGAGATGACTTCATTTTAATGGACGATAACTGCAGGCCACATCGTGCTAACCTGGTGGAGGATTTCCTTTTCGAGGAAGGAATCGTACGAATGGAATGACCAGCGTGTTCTCCAGACATGAATCCAATAGAGCACGTTTGGGACGCTCTAGGAAGACGAGTTGCTGGCCTCCAACCTCCCCCACAAACTCTCCAAGAACTGGAAAGAGCTCTTCTAGAAGAGTGGGACAGAATACCCCAACTCGTGATTAGTAGCCTCATTGACTACATGCCTCAAAGCTGTTCAACGTTGCTGGCCGTCCGTGGAAACCATACCCCCTACTGAAAATGATTTCCTTTGAAGAAAACACCTTTTCTTATTCTTTTTTTCTCATATGCACAAATTGTGTTTTTTTCCTTTTCTGCACAAATGTGCAATAAAATGCATTTTTTGCTGCCAAACATGTGTAATTTATTCTCATATAACCTACTACGTCTGTCGACCATGTCTCAATTAGCTAAAAAGTTTCCCAGCCACAAGATCCACCTAAAACCGCAATATCCTTTAATTGTTTTGAGCAGTGTACTTGGCTGTAAGATTGTAAAATAGTTTTAGTAGGCGATTTTAAGATAGATATCGATTCCAAAGATGAGTTTTATGGAACAAGGAAGAAAAATACGTCACACTCATGAATTATGATACACTTTCCAACTTAATTGAATAAGGAAGCAAAATAAGAACGAGGCATAAATTATGATACTCTTTGCAACTGAATGGAATAAGGAAGCAAAATAAGGACGACGCATAAATTATGATACGCTTTTAATATATAGCACTTTAGTGCGTATTTAAAATCTGAAAATGTGTTTCAGATTTTTTTTTTTTTTTTTTTTGGGGTCGGGGGTGAAGCCATTTAAATTGGACTAAAATTACAACAGTTGATAATTTATAGCTTAAAGAACGCAGAAAGGGTCTCACCATGGCACAGTGGTTATGTCACTGGAAATGGTAGACGGGTGAAGTGAGAAGATCCCGGGTTCGGGTCCCATCGAGCGTCCGTCGACCTAACCGTTCGGAGTTTTCCGTGGTTTTCTCCGAAACTTAGCGTAAATACGGGTTAGGACCCCTTAGAAAGACCCCAACGGAGGGCACCCCACTCATTGGCCTAGAGCCCTCGAGCAGCTAATCGGCCGTAATCCCACAAACAAACAAACAAAGAACGCAGAAAACATCGTTACTCAGCTTCCCAAGTTCTCAAGATAGTCAGTTGTCACATTCGTAGAGGATGTGACTGTGGAAGGAAATTTTTTTTTTTTAATAACGGCTATACACTTTCCGATTAAGCATTTGCTTCGACAACGGACCGAAGGTAATGGCCACTTTATTGTGGGGGCACAAAATGGACGGCCAACATCGCCCACTATGAAGAGACGGGCGAATTAACGTCCAAGCCCATCCCGGAAACAGTACCCGGACCCAAGGTTTCTAATGTTTAAAATCAGCTTCATCCTATTGAAATACTACATTGCTCAAGAGGCTTGTTTGTCATTTAAAAGTAGCTGCTCTGCTAGTCGATACCCAGACAGCACATAAGCTTAAATCAAGCTTGACATTTCTTTGAATTTGACGTATGAACAAGCTTGGCAGTTCAATTCAATTTAAGTTTGCAGCAAGCTATCAAAGTCATTTGAAATGTCAAGCTGAAATACAGCTTGATTTTCCCTTTCGAAAGCGTGCAGTGATGGCGCCATCTGTGAAAGAGAATGGACATTAATTGTCTAGCGTTTCTCAAATTTGCTCACATTAAATAAAGAAAAGTTCGTAAAAGTTGTGTGTTATTTTATTATCGCACAAAACCTTCACAATAGAACACGCAAGGGAAAGGTATGAATGGGATAAGCCCCTCTGAAGTGTAACACGAGGGGAGTTTTAGTTTTATTTACATCTAATTAACATTAGTAACTCCATTAACTAATTAATTTTAGTTTTAAATTAGCCCTAAAAATAAATTTTAATATAATTAGCACAATTTAGTTAGTTAATATACTTCACTTTATGGGTGGTTCACCATAGAATTAAAAAAAAAAGATTCTATATTTCCAAATGTGGAAATTCTTCAAAATAAAATACAATTATACTACGAAATTGATTTCAAAATCAGTCGTTTGTCTCGATTTTGGCCAGCAGTATTGCTCAACATGAGTGTTGCGATATTGAAAGTTTTAAAACGTGTCCTGCTTTTAAGTTTATATTATGCTTATTTCCCTATTAGTAGAGTCTATAAATCACACATAACATTATTTAAATTTTGATTCATCCCATGGAAAAATAAAAGAAACTTATCGGCATCGCCTAACTGATCGATCTGACCAGAAAACGTACCAGTCACTTCAAACCGTAACAGTCACATCAAACTTTAGTCATAGGAGCGCGAGGCTTATTGGCGGAACGGTTAGCACGCTGACCTCCGAGCCCATAGTTCCCGAGATCGAACCCAGCCGCGGACGTTTGATGGAAGCAAATTAAAATAACTTGAAATTTCAGCATAGAGGGAAAATGCGTGGAAAAATAAAGTATGTGGGGCGCGTTCGCCGAAGGGCGCCCCGTGTATTTAGAAAAAAAAATTAAGGAAAATTTTTTAAGCTTGAAATTAAGCTTTTGCTATGTCAAGCTTAATGCAAGCTGGGCAAGTGTCCCAGACCGCACAGCAAACTTGCAGCAAGCTTGATTTATCAAGTCAATAAACTTGAATTAAGCTTGAAAATTTCAAGCGTGTAAGCTTAGTTCAAGCTTGAATCAAGTGTTCTAGTTTACACTTGCCCAGCTTGCATTAAGCTTGACATAGCAAGCTTAATTTCAAGCTTAAAAAATTTTCCTAAATACACGGGGCGCCGTCGGCGAACTCGCCCCACATATTTTATTTTTCCCTCTACGCTGAAATTTCAAGTTATTTTAATCTGTCACCCTCAAGCGTCCGCGGCTGGGATCGAACTCAGTACCTAAGGGTTGGAAAGCCAGCGTCCTAACCACTCGGCCAACCTGAGTTGAGCTGATATGACTAAAGTTTGAAGTGACTGCTATGGTTATCACGCCGTTTTCCGGCGAGATCGATCAGTGGCCGATGTGTTGATCTGTTTCTTTTATTTTTCCATGGGATGAATCAAAATTAAAATAATGTTATGTGTGATTTAGAGACTCTACTAATAGGGAAATAAGCATAATATAAACTTAAAAGAAGCACACGTTTTAAAACTTTCAATATCGCGACACTCATGTTGGGCAATACTGGCCAAAATCGAGACAAACGACTGATTTTGAAATCAATTTCGTAGTATAATTGTATTTTATTTTGAAGAATTTCAATATTTGGAATTATAGAATCTTTTTTTTTTAATTCTATGGTCAAGTACATTTATGACTGATGATAAATTATTTGTTATGTGGATGTGGCTTTCCAAATCAAGCAGTAATCAAGTTGTATTCAAGCTTGACTGTTCAAATGACTCCTCTGCAGCTTACTGCAAGCTTAAAATGAATTGAACTGTCAAGCTTGTATTAATACGTCAAATTCAAAGAAATGTCAAGCTTGATTTAAGCTTATGTGCTGTCTGGGGTAAACTAGAACACTTGATTCAAGCTTGCATAAAGCTTACACGCTTGAAATTTTCAATCTTAATTCAAGTTTATTGACTTGATAAATCAAGCTTGTTGCAAGTTTGATGCAAGTTTGCTGTGCTGTCTGGGTATGTTCATCTAAATATCCTATTGAATCCCCATTTAACCTGTTTGCGCTCACCGTTGCAAAGGCGAGACGGCAAGGATTCCCTTCAGTACCCAGCCTTGCTTGGCCGTATTGCTTTTCATGTAGGTTAAAACAGGGTTCGATATTTGAAAGGAAAAAATAATAATGGATGATCCACATCGTTGTAAAATTTCTGTACCCACAATTTGATTCCGGTTAATTCTAGAAAACTAAAAATTAATATTTTTCAATAATAACAACTATACCTAAGAGAAAAATCAGCTAGAAATACTATTTTCGAATTTCGACTTTTAAACAAAATCAGAAAAATATTTTCAGACATGCATGTACTTTAGGGCAATTCCATATGAACATGGACATGAGCATTAACATTTCTTTTTAAATTTTAAATAAATTGTATGCGAAATTACTCTGAATTGTCGTGGGTGTTTTGACGACCGTTTATTTTGTGCAAAAGTTTCCTTTTATCAAAATGACAACACTTCAAAGTCAGGCATGAGAAAATTTTGGTTGTAGTTTGTATCATGAGTTACCACACACATAGTATATTTTAATTCAACAACCATTTTTATAAAATATACCATACAAAACTAAATTATATTTTGTGATAAGAAAGATACTTGCAAACTACTCATAAAGAAAGATTATGGCATTTAAGAAGTAGAAATTTAGTGGAAATACAATTTTAACTTTTCTGCTCCTAATACAATGACTTTTTTTGGTAGCATGAATTACCAAAAAATTTTAATTAATAGTTTAAAAAATTAATTTGTTATAAGATTTTTAATGATTTAATGAATAAAAAGAAAACAATTTGTAACCAGCATGAATGCTGTTGAAAGAAAAAAATTTATTTATTATTACATACCACATTTGAAAATGCGATTTAAAAAAATGTAACATGAGTTACCGTGGAATCACCCTTTAGTTATTAAAAACTGTAACAATGAAATTTAGAACTTAGTAAACGAAATTTTTATGTCTTAACCGTTCAGGCGGTTAATGGAATTTTTGATTGAATGACATCGTTAAATCAAGTGTCTGCTTACATGGAACATTGATCTTTTATACATATTTGCTATTTTTCATATTCGAATTCATCAGCGAATATCTAAAACAAAATTGCTCACTTAAAATTTATTGCTCACTTAAAATTTTTAGACTTTAGCATAACTTATGAAATTATTAGAAACACATCAGTTAAATGTATCATTATTTTACATCTCCAGTCAAAAAACAATTCAACTCTAAAATTAAGTTGTAGATTTTTTAGCATACTAAAAAGGCGCTTATATATATATATATATACACGACGCATAAAATGAGCGTTGAATTTTGAATTCTACTTTAAATTTCTTTAATGGAGAGTACGTCGTTAACCCTCAATACGTTTAAATACATTTCAAGATCCAAATTGAGTTTTTCCTGCTACAAAATGGCCCCACGAGAATATGAAGGCAGTGATCATTTCCCACTTTGCTACCCACACTCAATAGATTAGAATTTAAGTACCTCATAAATGGAATTTTAATATACCACTACAGATTTTACCCCTAAATCTTTTCTTGTGGAGCTGGTAGTGTTGTTTTAATGATCCAATTTTTAGGAGCTCAAACTGCTCCAAGCTTTGTTTACTCTCATGCTAATGTAGGTTTATTCGATTGAAAATTAATTTTAGCGGTGCCTTTAGTTTATATTTTCATTTTTACGAATACACCCAACAAGTTTTAGAATTTCAGTTCCGAACCCGATCGAACGCAACACTTCTGTTAGGTATGTTTATGTAATTAATCAGAAATTAATAATTAACAAATTTATTTATATTAATCTATTAATTCTTCACCATATAACTATCATGCAAGCAATTTTCTAATACCGCAATTAATTTTTGGTTTGACAAATTGAATTATACTTATGGATTACTTAAAATAACTGAAAAAGAAAAAAAATAAGGCCAACTCTTCTTATAAAAAAAAGACTGCATAACTTAAACAAAATGAACAATAAAGTCAAATGTTAAACCAAAGCATTTTTTTTTTTTTTTTTTTAAGTAGGGCCTTCCCAAATTTTTTTTTTCTCTATTCGCCACTGTTGCACACCTATTTCAAGTCATATTTAGAGCATTTCAGATGTAAGGCAAATGAAAAAATATTTATAAATGCAGACTCCAGGCAGTCTTACAGATGACATTTCAAGAGCGTCCGGGGGTTTAGTCAAAATTTGCAATTTTCTTTGACTTTTTCTGTTCAAATGAATTTTTATGACTGGTGTAGGTTTTTCAGGTTTTCCTTGACCGGTGACATGTTCTGGCCACTGGGGCATGCTTGGAGCATGTTCTGCATGCTCCAAGTACATGTATGCAGAAACTTCCGAGAATCCTGAATAAATCACATGATTGTTATCTACATACACTTCCATGAAACCATGAAACGCATATTTTTGTACAGAATTGAACGATAGAAATTATTATTGCTAAATTACTGTCAATTTCTTCCCCGTCACTGTAAATTAAATAAAATTAATCGACATATAAAATTTTTCTAAAATCTGATTCAAAATTTTTAAAGATCCATGATGGTCTAGTGCATAAGACACTCAAAAGGGTACACGGCTTAACAATGAAGGTCCAGCGTTCTGGCAAGTCGTTCTGGCTGTATCTAACTATCTAGAGTTTTGGTCGGTTTTCTAGAGATGTAACGTGATTACGAGTTAGAACCCCCTTAAAAATTCCTCAGACCAAGGCACTCCGTCATTCTTGGCACATAGCTTTGTGTAGCTTTGCCATAACATAACATAACACAACACAAAATTTTTAGGAGGTAACATAAGATGAAGCTCACGTAAACCATCACACGAGTTAAAATTGCTAAGCGCAACAGAATACGTTTAAAATTCAGATATTTTTAAAACCATTTCGTTTAAACAGAATATGTCTAAAGTTTTGCCTAACAGAATATGTTTAAAATTAAAACTGAATTCTTGGAGGATTCATAAAAAGATGTTCCTATGTATATTTCCAAGTCCTGCTAGAACTCATTTATGATTTCAAAGAGTGTTTACCTTCAAACATTTATCTCGAGTGTGCTTGTTAAAAATTGAGTTTTCTGGAGCATTTTCATCTGTGTTTGCGCCAACTTACTCTTAATCTTTCACCTCTATTGTTTAAACAGGAAGGAATAAACAAATAGCGTTCATTTTCTTAAGAGTGTGAGGAGAAAGCATTTCAACTGTTGTAGGCATTAGAGAGCAAGACTCCTAGAACAGAGACGCTGATCGATAGTATCAGTCGAGTACTTGGGAGTTTCAATTTAGAGAATTGTGGAGAATTTTGTTGTTTGAGCCATTTCTTGTTTTCGACCTGTTAAAGCATTTCCATTTCAATATTATGAACATAAAAGTAATCTATTAAAATGATTTCATAGAAATACTACCAGATGTCCGCAGTTTAAAATTTTGCCCCTGATAAGAAATTGAGTTGTCTGAATTGGGTACGCAGCTGCAATAGTGTACGTGAATTGCCATGTATGAGCCCCAAAGAGTGTATAATCATTAGGGTGAAGTATGATTTGTAAAATGAAGACTAATTTTTTTGTAAAAAAGAGAAAGAAAATCTGAAACACACCCATATTTCGAATACACAATAAAGGGTTATATATTAAAAGCATATCATAATCCATGCATCGGCTCTATTTGCCTTCCTTCTTCCATTAAGTAGGAAAGGGTTTTACAGTCCATGAGTGATCCGTATTTGTACTTCTTGTTACATAAGCACTTTTTAAGAATTGAAATGAATATTAAAATTGCTTATTGAACCTTTTTGCAGTCTTCGCCTTACATATTCCAACTATACTTCACCTATTACACCGATGCATCAGTTTACACTTATATAGACGTCTTTATAAATGCTAATTAGTATTCCCATAAACAATAGGTCTTGACAGTTTCTCACCAAATACGGAAGATATCGTCTTATCTAAATTTAGTATTGGTGACTTATATTTTGGCGTCAAACTGGGCGATCAATCGCCAAAATGGCAAGCTTTGGCAATTTGACATTTTACTCTCCCCCTTTCCGCTTTCTGGCAACGCTTGAAAAATGAAACGCAATGTTTTGAGTAGAAAAAAATCGTTTTCTGGAATTAATAGCGTTCAAATGCTAAAATTAGACTATTTTATTAGTCGACAAGCATACATTGAAGAATACGCAAGGTTCAAGAACAAGAACATTCTGAAATTGGAGTGCTTTTTGTTTTCAGTATTAATATGACCGCTGCATATGATATAGGCCATTAAAAGGAAATTAAATTAGATGTCGTTACCAGAATATCTCCCCAGTGAAAACAGTGAACTTCAAGTGTTACGAAATACAATGGTCTAATATTACGTATGCTAATACGAATAAAATACTAATGAAAACACAAGAAAAATACACTTATACAAGTACTGCAATAAAATTAATTTTAAAAAAAATTCTGCCGACAAAAAGAGCTGCTGACAAACTAGCATAAGCCTGTGTTATATTATTGTAATTAATCTTTTAGGAAATGCATACGACTTCCACTACGAGTAGTATTTTTATGGACAACTGCATATTCATTTTTAGTAACTTTCGGTGGTTCAAAGTTCGGCTGTTTAGATACACCAGAAGGATCTGTAAGTTCTGACAATATATGCAGAAGTTTTAATTGATCGATGGCAACAGTCACTCTTTACGTTAAAAAAATTATCACACTTCATTCGCAATAACAACACAGCAAAACATATCTCTATTACTAGCTTTAAAAACCGGTGATCATAGGGAATGTGTGCTGCAGTGGTCTAGTCACTAAACTGTTCCCGTAAGAACACGGAAAGTGAAGCAGCATCCGGGTTGGCTAGTGCTTATCAGGGTCATGGCTAACTGGGATCTACTCCTCTCCCGGCTGGACTGCTATGGGACCGTGTCAACGCTTCCTAGATATACAAAGCCTTACAACTCCTACGCCACCAAGCTTTGAAGGCATCATTAGGCCGACATTTAAAAGTTTTATTTTCATACAATAAAACTATTAAAAATTTCTCGTGAATTTATCCGTGCAAGCAATATTTTAATAACTTGAGATAAAAATATAATTTTACGACAAAAAAAAAAGTTTTTAACCATGACTAATTAGATAATATGATAAGGAAATAGATCATAGTGAATAATTTTGCATGAGAAAAATATTTTAATTTTAATGTTAATTTAAGATATTTTCTAATATTTGTATCATTCACCAGAAATGTTAAATAGTTTTAATTTGTGAAACTAAAACTGTAATGACGCCATTTTCGTAGGCCAAGTGATGACGTCAAAGCTTGGTGATGTAGCAGTTGTAAGGCAAGCACTTCTCACAGCTGCCAACCTACCCGATTTCTTCGAGAGATTTCCACCACAGTTTTTAGACAGTTTTATTTTGCATTAAATATTTGGTGTTATTTTAAGCATGAATTGCTAGGTAAAAATGAGTGGTGGGAAATCTCCCGAAGAAATCGGGAAGGTTGGCAGCTATGCTTTCTATATCTAGGAGGCATTGACCATGTACGCAAATGGTAGCTGGTGAACGCAAAATCGTCGCGGCTCTAATGTCCTCAATGTGCAAACTATAGCTATGGGTGTGCCCATTTCAGGTGGTTTCAACCAATGCCCTCATATGGCATTGGTTGAAAATTAGGGAGCAACAAGGGAAGTCTAACCCTCTCACGGGGCAATGGCACCTATTTAAATGGATAGTGCAATCGTCTATCCATGGACATGAGAACAACAACAATAGGGACTGTGGGTGGTCATCCTGGCTTGAACCGGGAGACCAGTACCATTGAGTCAAACCCTGACGATCCACCAAAGGTAGCTAATTGAAGCTCAACAAAATTTCTTTATTTGCACCAATATTAAAAAGACGATTAGTAATATAAATTTAAATACGAGTTGTTTAGTTTTTACTCATAACAACATCGACAGTTTTCGACATTTTTAACACTTTCCAACAAGGTTGAAAAGTGTTTATGATTTCGGTTAGTCTGTCTGTCCATCCGTGATCTAACTGCGGCAAATATGCATCGATTGCTACGAAATTTATAAATGTTGTTGCTTTGTACAATGCCATTCTTCCTATTGAAAATAGTGTATGTAGGTTTTATAGTTCTACAGGAGCGCTCGAAAAGTTTCCAATACATTGCGTTTGTGTTTTGATCGTCAAAATGGTTAAAGCTGATTTGGTTCTGTCGAAGTTACAATACGTAAGTACCCATTCTTTAATAAAAGAGCGCGACATCTAGGATTTCAATTTGCACTCAGTCATGATAGGAAAGACCAGCATATATTTTAACAACTCTTATATTCATGAAAATCTAGTTACATTTGTATATAATAAGTGTAACTTGTAGGTGTGTCTTTTTTTTTTAGTTTATCAAATTTTTTTTTCATTTATTAATTTATTTATTTCAACAGCTGATAAAATAATTTTAGAATAAAACATTAAAATGTGAGTGTCAACATAAAGTATTAAATGTAAATCATAAAACTGTTCTAAAATTCAATGTGATGAAGAGGTGATTACGTACTTTTCCCATTGTGTTGATACACAGAAAATTTATCAAAGATAATCCCTTAGAAACTTTTACTGAGAACTAATTACTAAGAATCAAACGAAATCAACTTTGACAACTAATCTGAAGAGAAAAATTTTGTAGAATTAAAAACTATGTCATCAAATCTTCTTAAACGTCCATACAGCAGAAAAATAAATTACTACAAACTTTTTAGCTTTCATTTCAATGACAAATGTTTCATTCAAGTAGTTAATATTTCTATAAAAAAAAAAGATCAAACATTTTCATTACATTTGGAAAGTGAAGCCCAATGCAAATCCCATTACTCACTGATGTGCTGCCACGTTATTGCGTTCAGCCACAATAAAATAACGTTTTATCAAATCAAAAAATCACCTCCTTTTCAGCCATAGCTGCAGGGCTTTGGACGTCTTTTGTAAAGGTTTCTAATAGCAAGCGCTGCAGGGGCATTTAGGGAATTCTATGTCGAGTCAAATGTTAGTATAAATGTACTCAAAATGTTTCTTTGAATTTCCTCACGCTCGCGAGGAATCCATTAAGGCTTGTTTGCATTACGTGTTCCCCTTATGTGCACTTCTTAAAGCCGACATTTTCCTTTTTTTGGTTGCGTTTGCGGTGTTTGGTGATTATTCTTGAGGTTTAGAGTGTATTGTTTAGAATGCATATATATATATATACTGAAAATGTCCAAAGTACCTATGCCCTCGTACTGTGTAAATATTAGAAATTGTTCTTGAAACATACGAAATCAGGAGGAGATCTTTGTTGGCTTTTCCCGTTACTCTTTACATTTTCTACTACACTCGAAACGAAGAATTAAAGAAACTTATTAAAAGCGCCCTTTGTTCATGATTTTGCAATAAAAGTTCGGTCAAAAATGCGAAGGCATCATCTGTTTCCATTTATTTCTGATAGGTACTTTGCCTTTTAAGTTTTAAAAGTTTGCCCTCTCAGTTATTTTCAGCATTCTTTTAGTATGTTTATTTATTAATTAAAGCCACACAGATACTCCTGAATTTAAAAAAAAAGATTTAAAATTTGTGTATTTTTGTACTTTAAAAGCTGCATATTCATGAATGATTTTTGAAGTATATATGAGTATGGATGTGCAAATTCATTTCATTTTTAAGCGAATGAGATTTGGAATTATAGAACTGATCATCAAATCTTTCTCCATCATTACGGAAAAGGAGTATCAATTTTTTAAGGGGGAAATTATAATTTTATGACTTTCTCAATAATTAAATAGTGCGTAAAATTCCTAGCCCAGTAAATTTCACAGCAGTAAGCATGATGAATAGAAATGTTTTAAATTTAAATAATAGTTTAAGAAATGATACTTTTTCCTTCAACTAACAACAGAATATTTTGGCTTTAAAATAGATCGTGCTTTCTTTACCATAAATCTTAAATCGAAAATTTCAGTATTAACGGATATTGTTAATTTTCGTAAAGTGTTCTTGATGAAAAGGTAAATAATTATTCTTTTTATTGATAAACTCAGGGGTACTGTTCTAGATTTACGACTTTCATTATTCAAACCTCTTCGTAGAGCTTTATTGAAAACGGATAACTAAATTTGAAGAATTGATTTTTTCCCCGTCTGAAAGCCTCCACTGTTGCTTGTTTTATGATAAAAGATATCACAACCATTTATCGAATCGAAGCTAAGGTCGTAGATTGATGGCTAGCAATTTTGCTTTTTAAAGTGCAGTAGAGGATGTATAAAAAAAGCAATATTTCTTACGACTGTGTCTGTTTTGTTCAGATCATGTATTTCTATGCCAACGAAATGGCCGAAAGCTAAGTTAATAGGTTTAGTAGCCTTTAATGATATATGAGTACTGACATAACATAGATCTTTTTTGTTGCTGTTGCCGTTACTCGATTTTGTGTTTTCAAAACGTTTTCCGTTCCTTTTCATTTTTTTTTTTATTTATTGAAATATTCAAATGCTGATAAAAGTTTTTGAATGAGAATTATGTAGATTCTTACTCAATTTTATGACAGTATTTTATAAAATTCTTTAATGTATCATACATGGGATATTGCATTATACAATATTGGTAAATAGAACAAAATGTTCAATAATTGTTATGTAATCATTTATTTAAACACTCGGTAAGTAATGACAGGACTGCACATAAATAGAAAGTAAACGAAAAAAAATCCTCTGAAACACTTTTATATTTTAAATTCGCACTAAAGTGCTATTTATAAAAAGAGTATCATAATCGAAGTGTAGGCCCTATTTGACTTTCTTACTTCATTCTGCTGGAAAGTGCATTATTATCCATGCATCGGCCCTATTTGTCTTCCTTGTCTCCTTACATTGGAAAATGAACCCTAATCCATCCTCAGTTTTAATTGTCTTCTTGGTTTGTTACGTTTTAAAGTGTAACATAATTTATGTGTCAACTCTATTTCTCTTTCCTATTTCATAAAACACTTCTTTGGAATAGAAATCTATATTGAAATGGCCTACTAAAACAGACCTACAACCTTCATTACGTATATTCTTTGCTATACTTCACTTTTTAGTAGTAGTGTTTGGGAAATTTTCACCAAATACAGAAATATCATTAATCTGGGTTCAGTTTTGGGATTTTTTTGGGGCTTCAAACTTGGTGATAAATAGTCAAAAATAGCAAAAGTTAGCGACTTTTTATATTTTATTATCTCGCCGCCATCTGGCAACCCTTGAAAAATGATTCGCAGTTTCGCCGCGTAAACAAAAATCTTGTGCGAAATTAAGAGCACTCAGGTGCTAAAAAAAGAAGAAAAAAGTGAAATTTATGAATGATGTATGAAATAGGGAATTCAAAGCAAAAACTGGAGATTTAGAACTGCTCTATTGCACAAGGTAAAGATTTTGTACGTTTGTAAAATTATTTTTTTGCAAAGTTTTGTGTGCGTGGGGGGATACGGAACTTATTTAAAATGATTTTGAAGATCTTTTGTAAAATTTCCAGCCACACTTTTTTAAGACTTTTTTCTCGTTTTGAGTCCAGAGGTATTGCAAGCAGATATCTTTTATTATGTTTGCTTATAAATTTATTACGAGTGTTTATTAATTCGATTTACAAGATAAAGGTTTTATATTTATAGAATCTTTGCTTTTAACCCTTTCAGCTCTGCGTTCACCAAACTCTGACGTTTTGACTGTTGCCAGTCACGAAGATTAGATTTGTTTCCTATAAAAATAGTTGCGGGTGGCATAGCTCCACGAGAATCCTTTACTTTTTAGCAAGTCGTTTCCCGTAAAAAAATTGTCACAATTATTTCTAAGAGCACTGACATCTGCTGAAAAATGGAAGAATGCGAGAACAGCTGTATAGATTGTCCAATTCTGAAAAAAGGCCAGCCATTGCCATCGCTCGACTTAACTACCAGCAAGATGGCGGTCGATCGAAACGTGCATCGTGTGCCACAGATCTAGAGACCCGTTTTTGACGAGAGCTGGCTGTGCTCGCGCACAGCCAGCTGTCGTCAAAAACATGTCTGTCGTCGCCGTCTCGACATGTCTGTCGACATGTTCTGTGTCGACAGCTGGCTGTGCGCGGGCACAGCCAGCTGTCGTCAAAAAAGGGTCTCTAGATCTGTGGCACACGATGAACTTTCGATCGTCCGCCAACTTGCTGGTAGTTAAGTCAAGCGATGGCAATGGCTGGCCTAAACAGCATAAATACACACTCCCCTTTGAGAGCGATAAACATTGCACTAATATACAGGGACACTCAAAGTACTTAACCCTTTAACGCGCAGTGTTCCCGCTCTGGGAACACCAAACTCTGACGTTTTGACTGTTGCCAGTCACGAAGGATAGATTTGATTTCTATAAAAATAGTTGCGGGTGACATAGCTCCACGAGAATCCTTTACTTTTTAGCACGTCATTTCCCGTAAAAAAATGGTCACGATTATTTTTAACAGCACTGACATACGCTGAAAAATGGAAGAATGCGAGAACAGCTGGATTGATTATCCAATGCTGAAAAAAGGGCAGCCGTTGCCATCGCTCGACTTAACTACCAGCAAGATGGCGAACGATCGAAACGTTTATCGCGTGCCACAGGTCTAGAGACCCTTTTTTGACGACAGCCAGCGTCCGCCATCTTGCTAGTAGTTAAGTCGAGCGATAGCAACGGCTGCCTTTTTTCAGCATTGGGAAATGGTTGCGACTCAAAGGGTTAATAAATCGGTGATACTGAACAACTTCGTTATTAACTTTTAGGTGATACACTTTGGATGATACACTTTAACTTAGCCTCAAAGTGTAAATTGATATTTTGCGCTTAGAAGAGAAATGAAACATTTCTAATAACTTTGTGACGTTTGAAATAACTTGATTTGCAGAAAGATTTAGTCGAATTTTGGAAAATCTAATTGAATTATTGATTTAGCTTTGCATATTCATAAAACTAGAGTTAAAACATAGAGGATTTAAGATTACTGTCAATAAAATCTGTGACAGAGAAATATCCAGTTAGTGTGAGCCACCTTTCACATTTGTTCTGTTTGTAGAAATTATTTACAAATGTGTAATTATGGAACGGCAAAATTATCAAATTTTGCTTTGCGATTGCATATCTTAACAATAGAAGACTTAAAAAGGACTTCAGCCAATTTTACGGAATAAACATGTTAGCAAATTTTTATTATTTTCCGAATACATAAAAATGTAGATAAGCAAATCATGGCATTTTAATTTCGTTAATCCTGTAACTAAACAAAGTTGAATTTTTCCTATTTTTTTTAAAACCATTTTATTCTGTGCATATTTATGGTGCTTTACTAAACGTAAATTCCTTTTCTAACGCCTTGATGAATTTAAAAGTGAAACGAAAAGTCCAAATGCTTAACAAGCATAACAAAGTGCACCTCTTTCGTTAACTGAAATGCACCGGAGCGTGGCAAAATAAGAAAAAATAAAAGCCTTAAGTGGGGTGCAACAACTTTTCATAACTTTTCAATTTGAAAATGAAACTGCTGAACTGAAGGGAGAATGCTTTTGAATCAACAAAATTGTATCCAAGTCAGCAGTTATTTAATGATTTCGGGACTGGAAATTTTTCGCGATATTTCCCTGGCAGCTTTTGTCAGCATCTTTTTAAAAATATTTTTCACCAGCAGTCACAAATGTGTGACTGATCTTTTAAATAAGAATTTTTGATTATTTAGCATTATTAGTTTTTTGTTTTGCTTTTGTATCACGGCAATGAAGCACTAAATAATTTTAAATATGTTTTGCTAAATTATTCTCATTTCTATATAATAGTTTCCTTAAATAAAATATAAAAAGAATTATGAATTAAATTGTCAAACGTTCTAAAATAAAATTATTTAAAAGTAAACACCGACACTGAATCTAAACTATTAATCATATGGTACATGCAGGCTGAGAAAAATATTCCGCTGTTTAGTGTTTAAAAAAGGTAAATTTTTAAGAAAACATTTATAAACTTTATTTACATTTATCAATATTTTCAATGCTTGTTTGTGTAACTTAAAAAAAAATTAAAAAGTGATGGAATCAATGTTTTCGTGAATAGCATTCGCCTTGTATTTTTTTTTTTTTTGTGCATTTTTAAAATACACATTATGTACAAATGAAAGATTTTATGCTTATTCTAAAATATGCATTACGATCATTATATGCTAACAAAATTTCCCCCCCAACTTGACTAATTTTGTTAGACGATATACAGGTAAGAAGAGTGAAAATATGTACATTTTTCCGAGGGGAAAATGCATAATAATAAGAAGAAGAAGAAATAAGAAATAGAGAACAAATATCACTAACCGACGTATCTATAATATTTCAATTATTAAAATATCTGAAACCTAACCTGATATCGCAAAAAAATTATGATTTTAGACGTATTGACTTATGAGCACTTTTAGTTACTTTTAAAAACTTGCATCAGTATACATTGCAAAATAAGTAGCTTTGTTTTGTTCTTTGTGATTCACCTAATTTCTACAGGTTATATTGACATTGATTTTTGCTATTATCGATAGGAAATTGACATTTTATAATGTGCCTTGAGTTTTAGGTTCTTAGGCTTTGAGCTTAGGCTTAAATCTGTACCTACTCACAAATAAGAATTTCGAAGATATTATTGTTTGCTATAACGTTTGTCGCATTTCAATTTATCTAAGAAGTGCGTTTACAGAAAAATGCAGTCACTGCGCATGAAAAAGCGCAGTTCAGATCACCAATATAAACCTTTAAAATTATACGTTCCCTTCTCGAACACCCCTGCACAATTTACATAAGTTCATTAACAATATAAATTTCATATTAACCAAAGCACTCCTACTTTCTTGCATTTCAAGGTAGCTTGCTGAAATTAAAGCATTTTCTCCCCTAATAATATCCTTAAGGCCTACTTCCAGTCCCTGTGTCTGTAAAGGCCAATGTAGACTCACGAGCGATTGTCGGACACTGCAGGGTATGAGGGGGTAGGGGGGTTAATGGTCAATTTGCACGTGCAGGCTTTGTTAAGGCTAACGTCCACTCACGTACGTTTCAGTAAGCTAGAATGGGAACCCAATGTATTTTTCAGAATCTTGAAGACGGATTGGGGAGAAAAGTGCCCCCACTGAGCGGTGGGCGTGCTTTTGTGGTTTCACGCTTTATCCTTTGCTGGCGAATCCCGACGGGTCATTAAAAGTCAATAAATTCTTCGCCCCTGCACTGTATCCCTCCTTGTACAATGCCTTGACCATTAAAAAAAAAAACCAGCTGCGTCCGGAAAGGACGCGAGTGGACCCCAGCCTTTAAAGGGAGGAAAGAGTGCGGGGACGAAGAATTTATTGACTTTTAATGACCGTCGGGATTCGCCGACAAAGGATTTCCCGTGAAACCACAAAGCACGCCAAGCACACAATAGGGCCACTTTTCTCCGCAATCTGTCTTCCAGATACTGAAAAATACATTGAGTTCCCATTCTAGCGTACTGAAACGCACGTGAGCCACGTTGGCCTTAAGGCTGTTCTTCGAAAGAAAAGAACTCTGTTTTGAGTCTTGGTACACAAATTGAAATAAACTAATAGCACCATGGTTTCCAAAAAATTCCAGATGATTCTTCATAAGCTGTTTTACACATTGCGATAAGCGAAAACGCTCTGGCTTTTGTGACATTTTCAGAAAAAATTCTTAAACATGGATCTGAGCTGCAAGATTTTTCGAAGAGTGACACGCTTTGCGAAAATTTCCGATTTTTAAGAATTTTTTCTAAAAGTTTTGCAGCTGATACAGATTGGCCTGTCTTTGCAGTATGTAATACAGCTTGTAAAGAGACAGTTTCAAAATTTTGAAGTGCCTGGCATAATTAGTTTATTTGTAATTATGTACCAAAATCACATGATTTTTTCGAATAACACCGTTAACTGAGCCGCAGGGGGTAAAGAGGCACTGCCTGCTCTGATTTTGCGACTATTTAATGAATCGAGGCGTCCATCAACAATAGATAAAGGTGCTTAGCCAAAAACTGTTAAGCGAATACAATAGAAGCTGCACATCTTGTTTTCTGCAGTTCAGCGATGTCCCTTCTTATTGGCCTACACTGTAGTAGCTGAACTGGAAATAGATCTTTACAGATAAAAAGCATGAAGCACGAGAAGTCGAGAGACGTGGTCATTTTTACACTTTTATCAAAAATCAAACAAATTATATAATTCGTAGATTTTTACTTCAGAAATTGACAGCGCAGTGACCATTCATTGGAAGGAAAGGAATAAAGGAAATGGTTGTTGCAGAAAATTTGGGTTATATTTCTAGGAATAAAATAACTCTAAATTCTTGAAATTGGTGATAAATTGCTTAGACTTCGCACTATATTTTTTAAGAAATGAAGAACTTAGATCTAGATTGTTCAAAAAATATCAAAAAGCCAAAAAATACAAACTTCAATTCCACAACTCAGAAATTATTTTGGCTTGGGAAGGCTCTGACCCATACAATTGGTTTGCTTTAATAAATATGGTCAACTGTACAGCAATTTGAATCTGATGATTCAAATTGCTGCACAGAACGGGATATAGTTAAAAAACCTTATATCCCTTAAGGGACTAAATGGCCTGTTTGTGTGCCGCGTGTATGTGCGTGCGTGCATTACCAACAAATTAAAAAATAAGATACAGTACCAAACATTAAAATAAAAGGGTTTATTTCTTTCTAACTTTTCTCAAAAATAAGCAATAGTTTTTTTAGTCGTGTTCCTTTTCTTTTCATTTTTTTTGCATACTTAAAACAAAGGGCCGTTTAGTTGTATTGCTTTTTTACTAACTTAAGACTAAGTGCCATTACTAAGTGACTGAGTTTTTACTTAATAGTTTCTTTTTTGATATTTTTCATCAGTAATGATTAATTAAGAAAATTTCTACTTCGTGATTACCTTCTGAATAACTCGCATAAAAACTTATAATTCTTCACCGTTTTCTAGCATGCTGAATGCAGCAGAAAATTTGCTTTTATAAATGCTCTTAAAAAAAAGAAACTCGAGTAATAACAATTAAGATGACATCTATAAGTGCAAATTTTGCTAGCTCTGTTAAGTATTTCCAGTCTAATCAACAAAAAGCACTTTATATAATTTAATTTGAAATAGAAAAATAAAAAAGATAATATAATTTGCTTAGAAATCTTTCAAGACTAAAATTGTTATTGAATAAAATAAATATCTATTTATTTTATTCAATTTTTTTTTCTTTTTTCTTTCTTCATCACACCCCTTTTTTGTAGTTCTTTTTTATATGACCACTTAATAAAACTTAAAAGAAATTTATTTATACTTTGGGATTTAACTTCATTCAAATTAATTTATAAGAGCTAGTTATTTTATAGAATGTCGTAATTGCTCATCACTCTTAATGCAGAACTAAACATTAAATGAACCGATTATACGATTTCATTTATGGAAAAATTCGTCCTTATTTATAACAATCAATACATTTTTTGTTCCACAACTGCTTAGAACTAAAAATTCAAGTGTATCAAAAATCAAATTTACTCTCCTGAAAACCTTATATTTAAAGCAGAAAATCTGTTTGTTTGGTAGTTTCAGTCGCACACAAATCTATACCGTTAAAAGTAACGGTTCGAAATTTTCAGTGGCTGTGAATAAATATCGAAACAAAACCTGCAAATTCATCCGCTTCTTTATTTTAAAATAATTTTTGGAATTTTATAACGGCGAATCAAAGCCTCTCTATTGCATAATTAAAGGTATGCAAAAAATATGGTTCATTAATTGTATCAAAGACCAATCAAAATTGGCAAGCAATTTTTATTGGGCGAGTCAGAGTCTGCTGTAATGATATAACTGTCATTCATAATTTCATAATTATTTGAAGTGAAAGATTCATTTTACTACCCTTTTCACCAGAAACATATTTCAGTTAAATCCACTGTAACAACAAAAAAAGAATTGTCAAAATATAGTACTTTACTGGAAAAACGAAAAAAAAAAAAACAGAAGCATAACAATTTAAAAAAATCTACACTGTTTTAAAGAAAACTCTTTTAAAATAATGATATTTCTAGAAAAAAAATCTTAATATATATTATTTAATTATCATTTTCAGACTATGTTCTAGTTTCATAAATCTGTTGTTGGAATTAGTAACGCATCTTGTTCCTAAACCTGCGAAATATCTGATTAATTAACTTCTCTTTGAATTAAATTATTCTTTTTTACAATAAAAGAGATTAAATTTGTAATTTTAAAAATAAAATAAATACATCCTATTGTATTTTCGAGAAACATAGGTTTATCTTTATGTGCACAAATCAGGACATCTATCTTGTATAATTTAATAAGTAAAATTTTTGTCCCCAATTGTGACGCAGGATCTGAAAGGGTCAAAAAGAATTTTAATATACAACTAACTCTCTTCCGACAACAAAAATCTTACTATTTATAAAATTTTATATCATAAAGGTTAGTTATTTAAATAAAAGTACAGCTAAAATGAATGGTTATCTTTTGATTTAGTAACGAAAAACAAATTTAGCATTGAAATTAAAGAATGAATTATGTGATGAAAATGACTTTAAAACTTTTTTGATTGTTTGTTTTTGGAAGAAGCACAAGGACATCTTTTTGTAATTTTTTATCTCCTCGATGATGAAATTAAAACTTTTTAAAAACCCTCGTTGTTATGATATCAAAGGAAGCAATCAGTATCATTTATTGTATATATATATTGTAAACGTAATAAGAAATCACCACATTTGAAATTCAAAACTACAAATTCTGAATTCATTCCCAGCACAACAATTATGCTTTACATCTTCATGCAGAGCCACTCGTTTTCAAGACGCTTCAAGACACATTTCCAGTAACAAAAAAATATTAAAATGAATCTTTTTAGAATAAAAATGCAGTCTATATCTAACAAAATGATCCATTTTAATGTACTGAATAAGGAAATAATAAAATTCCGAAATAACCCGAAAGCTATTGTGCCGACCTCACGTGGAATTTTTTTAGATATTAGCGAGCAAATGTATATATATATATATATATATATATATATATATATCCTCTTGACTTTTGTCAGGCAGCCAAACACCCAAATTCTACTTTAATGATGATCGTTACTTTTTGGCTAAATATCTAGGTTTTCGCTTGTAATAAGACAGAGAGTGCATGAACCGCATATCGTGTATAACAAAAATTTATGCACTGAAAAGGGAGGGTAATTTAAAAGTCTGCAAAAGAATTTTTAAAAGGAATTTCAATTTATCTCCTAGTATTGCAGAAGAAGTGGAAATTCTTTTTTAAAGCTGGCTTGTATATATATCTTAAACATATCTTAAAGTCTCATAAGCAATTTCGTGCGTTTAGATTTTTTAAAACCGTATAACGTTTTAGGGAGATCGTAAGAATGAAGAATATGCCGGGGGACATAATGCGGATTATTTCTTCGGTTACAAAATTTGAAACGATATTTTTACGGAGGAAATATAACGTAAATATATTTTGTATTTTCTACGGATCTTAGTTTTAATGTGGTATTTTTTTCTTTTTCACTTCTTGAAGCATATTAGAAAAAATAACTTACTGTAAGGATATTTTCATTTCGGTAAAGCAAATTTCGAAGTAAATGAGTACACGAGAAGATACTGAACGAATATTCTTGAAGATATCGATCTAGGTTTAATATTTAGTTTATTTTTTATAGGCTTAGCAGAGAGTTTAAGATGGAAAATTTTTAATGATCAGTGCTTTCACTTTGTATATAATATCACTTCAGGGTATGTCTGATACTTTAAATTTCATATAATGTTTTCAAGAAGAAAAAAAAAAGAGGAGCTATTAGGTGTACAACTTTGCTTCACTGATCCATACCCTTCCTTCCGAAACTTGAGGTTTTATTATAAAAAACTGGTAATATATTAATTCAGCGGTAGAAATTAGTATCTTTAGTCAGTGACTCCATTACTAAATTAGAATTTTTAGTCAGTAACCAGTCAGTTTAGTCAGTAACCCGTAACATTTATGATTGGTCTTTATACTTGATTTTAAAAAATGCAAATATGTACACACACACACACACACACACAGATATATTATATGTATATATATGTGTGCGTGTGTGTGTGTGTATTTAAATAAATATGTGGATAATTAGTTATGCGTTGATAACTCCAGTGTATCTACTACTATGATTTCGACTCCTGCCAGTTGAAGGTGCGAAGAATATTCGTTACGCAGAATACTTGAGCGGTCGAAAAACATGTTCCAAAAAGTTAAAAGAGCAGGCTAGCTCTCTCTATGTTTTTTTTTTCTTTATCTGAATGTTTTTAAGTGTTAGTGCCATCAGTGTATTAAAGTTCAGTGTCATTAAATGCTTAAAACAATTAACACCTGTTTAATCTGGAGTGCTAACTCCATCTTACACACACATATTATATATTATAAAGAACAAAGGAAATTCGCTTTCAAAAACCGCCACTACTACACAGCCCCTAGCTGTTTCTAAATTTGTGGTCAGTCCCCGCTGTTTAGTCTGACGGGAAAAACAGACAGAATCAAAAAATATCTCTTGCGGAATCATACGCATTTTAGCTGGATAATGATCTGTCTGCACAACTTCCCTAGTTAGGACAGCAATCTCCTTTAAGGATAGATACTACAATTGTATACAGTAAAGCGCTGATTGTCCGGATACTGATTAACCGGATCTATCAAAGACAATGCTAAATCTAATATATAAAATTCTCCTGTCACAGTGTTAGTCACCTAACTCCTCCGAAACCACTCGAACAATTTTAATGAAATTTTCTATGTATATTCGTTAGGTCATAGAATAGGTTTTTAACTATGTCTCATACCCCTAAGTCATAAGGGCGGTCCACCCCAAAATGTTCAGCCCCCGAGTGCTATTAATTTCAATCAGGATTTCTGTGTAGACATTAGCGTGTCGAATCACTTTTCAAATGTGTTTGCCAGATAATGTGGAGAGGGGGGGGGGAGTTAATAAAATGTTGAAAGTCGCACAAGGTTTGCAATTTTTGATAATTGATCGCTAAAGTGTGCCAAAACGCGACAATTCATTATAAATATATGTCGCGTATATTTAGAAAACGCCTGGCGTATATTGTAAAAGAGTTTTATTAGGCGATTTTAATATAGATTTCTATTCCGAAGAAGTTCTCTGTGGAACAAGAAAGGAAAACACGGTACACTCGTGGATTATGATGCCCATTCCAAACAGCATTTAAAATGTCTTTGCGGTATAGTTGGAATATGCCTACAGGAAGAATATGCCTGGCGAAGATTGTAAAACAATTTCAGTAGGCGATTTTAAGATAGATTTCGATTCCAAAGATGCGTTTTATGGTACAAGAAAGAGTTGATTCCTATTTTAACATCCCCACTCTCGCCAACCTAAAAAATCCCCGTACTTTGACGAGCTTTGCAGTCATGGGTCTCTGGGAGTTATGCACAAGTTTCAACGGTACTTACGTATTATCCCGGCGGTCTGCCAAGACAATCAATTTTTCACCAAGATAAATGCTGGGCACATGAAATTGTTGATGGTTTGGAATACGATTGGCAACGTATTTAAAATCTACGAAAAAGTAGTTTGGCGGAAGTGACCTCGGGCGGGATGATACGTAAGTACCGTTTCAACGCATCCAAAAGAACTAGGTGATAACTAAAGTAAACAAACTAGCGATAAACGCTCCAGTTAAGGAATTTGAAGACATTTAATTATTAAAACTACATTAATTGGTAATCCAAAATAAATAAAAATGCAACGGCACGCTGTACTTACATGTTGTTCCAAATCGCCATTTTAATTCTAAATTACGATTTCTACATAAATGCAAAAAATCGTCATGGTAACTGCATATGTTTAATCATCGCCTCCTTGGCGAGAGTCGAGGCGTTAAAGTAGGAAACAATATATAAAACGGTGAAGTATATAGTTTTGATATACTTGGCGAAGATTGTAAAATAGTTTTGGTAGGTTTATTTTAAGATAGATTTCGATTCCAAAGATGGGTTTTATAAAATAAGGAAGAAAAATACAGCACAGTCATGAATAATGATAATACTTTCCTACTTAATGGAATAAGGACGAAAAATAGGGACGACGCATAAATTATGATATGATTTTAATATATAGCACTATAGTGCGTATTTAAAATCTGAAAGTGTTTCAGATTTTCATCCTTTTTTTTGGGGGGGGGAGGGGGCAAAATTTTTTATGGAATGACTGTCAATAAGTCTCAAGGCCAAACTATGTCTGTTTGTGAATTAGATTTGAGCACGCCGGACAGTTATACGTGGGCAGTTATTATATTATACGTGGACAGTTTTTCACACGGACTTCCGTACGTGGCATGCTCTCGAGTGGGCAAACCATACAGTGGGCATCCAGTTTGTTTGTGTTATCTAAAGATGGGATAACAAAAAATATTGTATACTCTATTGCGTTAAGAGATTGATATTATTTTTTAGTAAAA
This sequence comes from Cheiracanthium punctorium, assembly GCA_038373885.1. Lineage (NCBI taxonomy): Eukaryota > Metazoa > Arthropoda > Arachnida > Araneae > Cheiracanthiidae > Cheiracanthium > Cheiracanthium punctorium. The sequence continues at coordinate 46,371 of JAWZYV010015355.1, forward strand.
TTATTGTAATTAGCGATATATATAAATTTAAAGAATAAATTACAATGAATTAAAAATATATGTTTGGTATTATGTTATTTTTATATTCCAGCATCGTTCACAGCGCTCCATGCCTCTTCTACTCATATACCACATCCTCACAAACTTACAATAAGTTAGTCATTTCTTTCTACTAAAATAATCCTAGGAATAATTTATATGGCAAAACAACGTTCGCCGGGTCAGCTAGTAAATAAATAAATAAATCCAACGGAAATTTAACTTTATTTTCGGCTTCTCTGAAGGGGATCAAAAATTGCTTTTTTAACATTTTGGTAACCTCGGAAAAAATTATCCCTTACTCCTTTCCGTTCCTGTTTTCCTTTGTGCAAAGTTGATGCAAGTGGAAAGTAGAGGTTGGGGCATAAAAAAGGCTGATTTATATGCTAAAACGATAATGCGTTTATATATGCACTGCTATAATTGCTAGTTGTTGTTGTTGTAAACATGTATTTCAGATTTGTAAGTTTGACTCGAAAACCGTTTATAAATCCTCGTCAGTAGGACAACACCAAGCAGTTGCCCTCGGTGGGGGAGGGGATCTTTCTAAGGGGTCCTAACTTGCATTTACACTAAGTTTCGTAGAAAACCACAGAAAACTCTGAACGGTTAACGGTCGACGGATTTGCGATGGGACCCAAACCCGCGACCACCACGTTTCGCCCGTCTACCATTTCCAGTGACATAACGACTGTGCCATGGTGAGGTATAATTGCTAGTACTAAGCCTGGAGAAATGTGAAAGGAAGTTACCTGAAGAACATTGCCATAGCCGTTTTTTAAAGTTTTCCAATTATCCGGCTTTTTCGTTAGTTGGATCAACTTCCGTCCCGACCGGTCGAAATACTAATCGGAACGCTACTTAGGAAATTTCTTTCAAAAAATTTTTTTCATATTTTGGTTACATGAAAGTTATTAAACGTTCTGTCTCCGCTATTCTTAAGCTACATCATAGATCTGGATTCGGCGCGATTCGAGTATGTTGAAAACTTCTATAACATAAGAACTAGCAGTTAAGGTTTCTGACAGAATTGTGCATGCTTTGACAAAATTCATTAATTTTTAGGAAGTTTAACTCGAAGAATGTGCTAGTGAATTGTTCATGTATGAATCTGGACACTTTCGACATTTTACCGATGATATCCGTGTCACAAAACTTGAATACTGACGAATCTGGGGATAACAAGTTTAGAATTTCCACTACGATATTTTCAAAAAATGTATTAATCTATTTTCATATTTTCAGTTTGTAATCATTGTTGTGTGATTAATATTTAGAAATATAATTGATTTACTTAGCATACACAGTATTTATATAATGTAAGGCCATTCTGTAATAAAAAAGAATTTAAAAGTTATAAACTTATCATGTTTAGTTTTCATTGATTTGACATCATAATAATTTTACATGTCGATGAAACAACAAAAAAGATCAATTAACTTTACATAAGGTGTTAATTCAAGTAAAGAATCCGCTATCTTTTGTTCTTAAGAAGCTTGATTTATCGGTTATTGGATACTGCAGATCGTTAGTCTTCTGCTGGCAGCATGTATTGAGAGAAATACAACCGAACTAAGTAACTTTTTGTTGTTGTTCCTTATAAAATAAGTTAGCAGCTGAGTTTGTAAGCCTATATTGTTTTAGTAATAAGAATTTCATGTTCGCATCACCTTAAATTAATGCAATGCATGAAAAAGAAAAAAAGAAATGGGATGTCCATATGTTTGCTAGTGATCTAACTACAGTAAAAACAAGGTATGGCAGTAATAGTTCTCACTTTCTTTTCAGGGATGGCATTGGAACAAGGTTTTGTTAACATTCTAATTTCTTACTCAATTTTGTTATTATGGCGGATCCTTTATTTTCGATTTACCGTCATGATGTTTCCGTATGGTATGTTTCAACATCTCTGCTTTTCGATCTAAATAAAAAGCATGCACTACTTTGTTCAATCAAAAGTAAAACGATTGTAAAAGCTGTTGCATATTTTTGGAAACTTACGACGACAATGTATCTCACGTTGATGACAGTATTGCTGGTTCAGACAATTCCAATAACGTGCGAATTTCGGCTTGAAAGACAGTACATTCCAAGATTGACCGTGAGTTCAACGAACTTCTGAAACCAAGTGAAACAGTTAATACCGTTAGCTACGTCAACAGACGATCAATTTTAATTGTGCACTCCAATCTATAAAAACGGGCTACAAGTTACAGAAAGGGATTTTACAACAAGGCAACATCCCATCCCACACAGCAAAATCGGACAGTAAAACATTTTCTGAATTTGACTGAGAATTATAATCCAACTGCCTGCCACTTTCACCAATGCCTTACGTACTTTCCATAAAAAACTTCATTACGAAGATGTTGAAATATGGAGATACCTCAATGCCCCACTCATTCATTCAAAAGCGACCATTCAGTGCATCTGTGAGTGGACTACTTTCAAAATATGTACCGATTTCCTGCGATGGCATCGACCAGTTGTCGCAGAGAGTATCTAATTTATTTTAACCTGCTCATTTATTTTTGAAGATGGTATGAAAGAAACATGATTGAAGAGACATGCAAAGGCAATATGTGCGTATCTGCTCAAATGCGTTGCATTCCCATGCTGGAAAAAAGCGACGAGCCCAGAAAGGGAATCTTAGTCTTTCAACTTTGTTATTAAAAAAGTGAACAGGTTAACTGTTCGTAGCGCAGTACTATATGCGCAAAGTGTGCTTTACAATCGATGCGTTTGCATCAATGGTTCTTTATTGCTTCCTACGAAAAATCCTTTTAAAGGATGCAAGCCGTGCATTTCATATCCTACGAAAATTAATGTCGAATTGAAATATATGGTAGAAAAGTAAAATCATATCCCTGCGGAAACAAGAGAGGCTGATTTGAAAACTTTTTTTTGGAGGAAAACTGAAAGAAATGAACAGAATGAAGGGAAAAAAGAAAGACTTGGCCAAAAGTAATCTTCCTCTTCGGGGAACTGTTTTCTGGCACCGGTGATGAAAAATCAGGACTGTGCATTGTTCTATCTCAAAATTTTCCCTAGGCAAAAAGTTCAATCAATGTTTATTTCGTAGTTTTTTTTTTTTAATGCTTTATGGCAGTCCCGCAGTTTTGTGGTGCTTATTGTTGCATAGTTAATAGTGTCTGTTGTATAATTAACAACTTAAATCTATAAGCGGCACTTTAGTATTTTATGATAAAAAGTGTGTTTTTTTATCAGATTATAAAATATTTAGCATATATATTTTTTTATATAAATGAAGAATTTAAAAGGGCAATGTGGTTATCCCGTATATAGAAACTTCAAAAATTATCTGGCGTTTTGAATTTAGTTATACGTTTTGAGCAACATACTCATTCTTATGCAATTACTTGTTTAACAAAATACTAGTAGTATTAGTTATGTCAAAATGTAAAATATTTTACGAATTACATGTACATATATATATATGCAGACTAATGTTTTAAAAAATACATATTTACTTTATATATTAGTGATTTTGAAAGTAATTCTCATTTTTGTGCGGACTACGGGACTGGCTGATTAGGCGAGTAGACTGGCAGACATTAGCAAACCATTTTTTAGGCAAATTATGCCCTAACAGCTATTGTGCCCGTGCAATGCTTTGTTACGCAAGTTGTATGGTAAATTCATGCATAAAACAGGTAGTCTATGTTTGATTTCACTAAATAAATTTGTATAAATTATTCATACACTCTAAAACGAAAAGAGTTAATTTGCTTTGCTCTCCTAAAAAAGAAAATGACAGCGAAAGTATGCAACACTTTAAAGAAGTAAAATATTTAATATTTAATGAAATATGAAAGCGAAGTAAAAAGTTTTGTATTTATATGTATGCAGTAAATATTTGGGATATTTGTATCTCGATAAAGCAGATACACTTATTACTCCTTCCAAAATAATTTGGTAAACATAAATAATTCTTTACTCTCAAGTCCTGCATATATTCGAACTTGTAAAAAGTGAAGGCTATGGAAATGATCATTCTTTTCGTTATGGACTAAAAAAATAAAATTACGTATGTCTGAGGAGGCGAAAATTCTCTCTTTTCTTCCGAGTAGAAAATTTACACTCACTAGAAAAAACAAATAAACAAATATACGTAAATACATATAATACGCTTATGCATAATAATCATAAATAAATGTCTGTATATGATACCATCATACTTGTTTCTCAGTATTCTACGTACCTTCATTGTATATTCAGTTGTTGGTGAATACAGTGCTAGTGAAGAAGGGAGATTCTTTGTGTTTATTTTACTCTCATTTCATGTAAATGTAGTATGCCATTTTAACAACCGTTTGTTTTTGTGGTTATTTTTCCATAAACAGTATATTAATTGCGGTTACTCATGCTATATTTTTAAAAGTATGTGTTTATATGTAAAAATGAGATCGCATCTGCCCACATGAAGCAAAATAAAAAAGAAATTGCATAATTAATCTGCAAAGCCTCGTTATTTCGTTTCAAAATATCTGCAAGTACATTTTCAAAGTGAAAAAAAAAATTCCTATTCGCTTCGTATGCATTGAAAGATTCGTAAAACTAGAAACACATTCGGAGAATTTTGAAGAGTACCAATTCCAGCATTTTATTGACTTGAAACTTGAAAGGGTCCATTTAATTTCCATATCAATCAGACGGCGTTATTATTTTGCCGTGGAACCAAGATGAATTTTGGGGATTTGATTTCGATTCTTTTTCCCTTCAATCGATGAAGGAAAAGGGGATTACAGCGAAACCTTTTATTGCTCCGGACCGGTACAAGGTCTCTATAAAATTTTCTAGCTCTGTTTGAAAAGTATAGGAATACTTTGTTCTCTGGAGTGATCCCTCGGGATACATCTAAATCTGCATTAAGCGAATTGTTTGTTCTTGTATTCAATAGAATTAGTGCCCTTTTCAGTTCTCTACAAACAGTTCTATCTGCAAAGAACATATACGTGAAAATCTTGAAAAATTGCAACGTATTTACATTTACACAGGGTAGTCAAAAAAAAAAAAAAAAAGAGAAGATAATGAATTATTTCCAAAATAATGTGAAAAATTTACACTCTTGTCTAAAATTAAGTTTACAAACATAAAAAAAAAATCTGATGTAGACTCCACATGACTTCTCTGTACGCCTGCCTATTAAATCATAAATGTATATGGTTAAATTCGTCTAAACTTATTTCGTTTGTAAGAAATACAATACTGCAATGATACTAAGGTTTGGAGATTTCTAGCCAAATATTTGAGATATCTTCAAGCTGGATTTAGTTTGAAAGATTTATTCTTGGCACCCAATTTGGCAATTACCGTAATGTATTGTAAATTAATTACCGTAATATAGTGAAATTTTTTCGGATATTTCTGTAGAAGAACTATTAAATGCTAAAGACATTATTTTGGATGGAGATATTCATTTTGCAATCCTTAACAGCATGTATCACTTTTGATTCGCTCTATACAACCTAATACCTCTAAAGTACGCTTTAATGCAGCGGTTCTCAACCTTTTAACGTTGCACCCCCCCCAATAGAGGCTAACTTACGGTGGCGCTCCCCTCCCATTTATCAGCATACATTCAATTTTTAAATATTTAACAATGAATATTTAGTCGAATTTTCTACAAAATAATGTTATCAGTAAAGTTTGAATGAACATTTTAAGCGAAAATGGATACATTTTTGAGTAAAAATGAGAATAAATAAGATGATTTTTTAAAAACGTGCATCACTGCTTGTGATCTTTGGTTTTTCTCGTGCCCCACAGGTTAAGAAACGCTGCTTTAATAGATTTCCGCCCGTACAGTATAATGTATAGAAAATCTTTTGAGTGGCCCTGTAAATAAACTATGCAGTCAATTAAAACCAAAAAGGGATGTGCACAATTAGATGTTACGACAATCATAAACTTAAAATTTCAATATTTTGCGAGTGATAGTTTTTGAGATGAGTTGCGTACATACGTACGTACGCCCGGACGTCAGGGAGAAATTAGTCAAAATGGATTTGCGGTCGGTCAAAACGGATTGTAAATGCATTTATATGAACACACATGCATGCGTACGATAAGATGTCTCTCATAAAATCTTAAAAGTAAATTTAGAGGTAGTCAAAATCGATATTTTCGTCAAAATCTGGATAACGAAAAGTTTTGTTATCACATTACTTGTTTTTACTTCGTACAAGGAAGTGGTTAAAAAAAAAGAGAGAGAAGAAGATTGTCAACAAAAAAAATGCGTTTCATGCATGAGAATTCAGTATACTAATAACTCATGCTGTAAGGCAGGAAATGGTAACAAAAATATTTACACAAGAGTTTAATGTAGGTAAATATGCAAATGAGATCAGCATAAATTGGATATGTCATATTTGTTGATTGCTTCGTCTAATAAGAGGTAGAGCTATACAAGCATCACATCCAACTTTCATGCTGTTAATGAGGCAATTGATCTACGATTGTGGTAGTCATTGCAATTCTTTCATAAGCGCCGATTTTAATGCCTAAAGGGATCTTTTCAAGGCGTTGTCGAAATGCAATTCTTTTCTTACAGCATTTTACAAGTGCTCTATGGGAGTGAAGTCCGGAGACCTCGCTGGCCACACCATACGGTGAATATCCGCTTCTTCTAGAAAGCCAACGACTTCGAAACTTTATTTCG
>JAWZYV010015356.1:0-33078 GCA_038373885.1 Cheiracanthium punctorium
AAGAATCATTTCATCAAAAGCTTTTTATAATACAAACAGCCCTAAATGTAGATAGAAGAAGGAGGATTTGAGTGCAACCTACAACAGTTAGTAGGCACCGCCGTGGTGTTACACGTAGTAGGAATCAGATTCCTGTTGGCAGGCCTCCAACAACTAAAAGAGAAAAAAGAAAACATTCAATAAAATTAAATATTTCAAAAAACAAAAACTCCAAGCATTAATCAATCTCATAAATTCTGCAAAATAATTTTCATGAGATAAATTTTTTTTTAAGGGGCTGGTGTCAGTGAATGATTTCAACCAATCAGAGTGGCTCAACGGCCGTGTTTACAAGTGACATCACCAAAATTCAGTAAGCCTCAAAACAAACATTGAGAGTTGTTACCGTATGAGAGCTAAAAAATCATTTTGAATTATGGAAAAGACAAAAAATCCAAGATCTCCAAATTTTAATCAAGAGGAAAAGGATATTTTAATACGCTATTTAGAAGATTATCCCCAATTGATAAATGGAGAAATGGGAAATTTTTTTTTTAAATAACGCGGAAAAAGATAAAATGTGGGATGGAATTGCTGCACTCGTAAACACAAGTAGCAGAAATAAAAGGACAGGACTACAGGTAAAAAATAAGGATATTCTGTGTTGGGTAAATTAGTAATCATTCTGAAGTTTTTAAATGTATTTTTCCTTAACACCAGTAATTTTGAATGCTCTTTTAGTACTTTTAGTTAAAACTTTTTCAGGTACACTCTCCAAAAAAGTATTTGAGTAAGAGATAAATTTCCTACATTGGTTTATTACATTAAAAATTATTTATCATAGAATATGAATAGGCCATAAGTAAATGTGACTTTCCATATTCCTGTCAAGTTGTGCGTTTTACAAAAACTGAATTGTTCGCAAACCTAAAATAGGAAATTTATCACTTACTCGAATACTTTTTCGGAAGGTGTACTGTGTGTTCAATCAAATTTTTATTCTACATATATCTTGACCATCTATATTTCTTCTGCCTTTGGGTATCATTTTAGATTTTTTTTTTTTTTTTTTTTTTTTGTGGGTGTGTGCCTTAAACAAAGTTTTTGTTCTGTAATTATCTTCAACACCAGTTTTTTCTTAATGCTTTTTGTCTGAATTTTTTATAACTACGAGAGTTCAGACAAGTTTTTATTCTATATTTATCCTTAATACACTATTTTTAATATTTTCTTTTCCTTCAAACTATTGCCAGACCTCTTTTAAATGTACTGAATATTTTTTAATAGGTCAGAAAAGATGGAAGGACCATATGAGCAGCATAAAAGCGAAAGCTGCAGATTTGAAAAATAACCTATAGAACAGGAGGAGGCCCTCAATCTGCAAAAAAATTACCAGACTCCAAGCAGAGAATTTTAAGCCCTAATTGGTATTGAGGGTATTACAGGGTGTCAGTATGACACCACAGCCCAACAACTACAGGTACTTTACATATATATATATATAGTTTTCATAAAAATTTTCACAATTTTTTAAGCATGCTACCATTCAGAGATTGCAAGTGTCCAGTTTTTATTTTTAAACCTCTAATGCTCATTATCAGAAACTCGCATGAAAAAAAAAAAAAAGTTATTTTTCATTGAAATGGCATTATTTTAAAGACACTTTAAATGTAATTTTAGAAAGTGGTAGATATGAAATTTTTTAAATGTTTTACAAAGTTTATATTATCAAAGGTTATATATACAGTCGACTCTCTGAAATCCGCACATCTATAATCCGCAACTATCTATAATCCGCGATAATTTTTTGATGTAAACAGTGAAATTTGCAGTTAACAGTTAAGTAACACTAGGAAACTACGGGTGAGTTGAGTTGTAGAATTAAAAGAAATTTTATGCTATTTTTCATATTTTTTGCATATATCTAATTAAAATTGTTCTTTTAACCCATCTAACAAAGTCTGAGCAGTAAAATGAAAGCATGATTAGCTGAAAGAAAAGATTCTAAGAGACAATCTCGCACACTCAGTTAACGAAACGTGTATTATTTTGATATTGATTTTTTATTTAAAGAAAGAGAAATTTTCAAAAAATTTCTCTTGAAGAAGGCTTATCTTTAGGCTATAAATATTTAGAATTCATCCAAAATTATTCATTGGCATCACCACAAGAAATAATGACAATAAACAGACTCCAGGAAAAAATATTTAAACACAAATCAAAAGCCCTAAAACAAACAACAATTGATTCCATGCTTGCAAAATTTAAAAAATAGTAATAAAATTAAAGTATGAAAGTTTAAGCCTTCTTCAAGAAAAATTTCAGTCTGCAAAAGTTTTGTAAAATAATTTTTTTTTCATATATTTTAATAAATTCTTTAATAATTAAACTAAGTGTGACAGTATAATTAATTTCAGCCATTAAAAATGTTCTGTTGCTTCATAACTATAGTAAGAAAAAATGTAAACAAAACAATGATCTGTAATCCGCAAAATTCTATAATCTGCAAACCCCTTGGTCCCAAGGTGTGCGGATTTCAGAGAGTCTACTGTAATGATTTTGAACTCTTAAGATTATAAATGAACCTTGATAAAAAAATATTTCGTATCTAGTGAAAAAGCATATATTTCTTTACACATAAATGGCAATTATTAATTTTTATTCTTATTAAATATTCTTAAAGCAGGGAAAATTTGTCATTGGAAGCAGAGCTCAAAGAATCTTAAAACCCCATTTCCATCCATCCGAGTGCCCACCACCTTAACGAATGGGGCAAACAGCTTCTCTCAGACATTGCAGACATCCTTACTGCCTATTGTCAATGAATCTGCTAACAAAAGTTACACGCGTAATTATGGAAGCCTGATATTTTATTTTTTTCTCTCACTCATATGTGCCTGTTCTTTTCTATAAAAAAAAAAAAGTGGTAGCTATCACTTTTGCATGAATTTGCATAAAGTTCATTTTTATCATTTATGTAAACTATAAATTTGATTGTTAGTGTCATTTTTTTTTTAATGATGAGCTTCGAAAAGCATGTTCCTTAACTTTTGGAGGCCAGTGCATACTACAATTGACATAAGAGGGATATATTTATTAATATATTTTAATTAATTTTTTTTTTTCTTACAGACATTTGATGTCAGTACACAACTTTTCACATCACAGGTGATTTCGATTTTTAAAAAAGTTTAAAACGACCCATCCTAATATGGACTCTTGTTCATTTAAATGCATTTTAATTCTTACTCCATTTGCAAACTTTCAGTTGCAGACCCCATTAATATGATGGTAGAAGATACAAATAATTTGGTTGTCACACTGGTTAAATGCATTTTTAAACAAATTTTTTGTACTTAACAAATTGACTTTAAATAAATTCACATTCGGCGACGGCAGCGCAAAACCATATTGCAACTCTTGGTTGCATCATTCCATCTGTTTCCGTCCATCCATCTATCTTCCATCTGTTTCCGGCTTTGAAGAAAAATCTCGGGGGAAGGCACTTTGGAAGCAATACTGAAGTGAAACAAGCCGTTCAACGCTTCTTCCATATGCAAAGCCCTGATTTTCCTGGAGGGCTTTTTGAAGCTTATTAAGCGATATGACAAATGTCTCAATGTACTTGGTACCTATGTGGAAAAATAAAGGTATGTCATATCTTTAATGTCTCATTCTATTTTTGACTTTCATACACAACTCTGACCACAGTCGACAGGGGAAACTTATTTTTCAACTTACTCTCGTATTTATATTATATTTAAGCTACAGTGACCTAGCAACTTATATGTTGAGAAGTAAGTTGCTACTCAGAATTCATACGGTCATTAAAAACTCATTAATTTCTATCTTCTACGAGCTGTATGAACCCTGTTTAAAGAGAGAGGAATGCGTACCAGTTTCAGGGTCAATGCTTATTGAAAAAGCAAGAGATCTGTCTGAAAAGTTGAATATCGAGAAAAATACAAATTTTCAGATGGGTGATTTGAGAACTTTAAAAAGCACCATTGTATTCATAAAATCGACATATCGGGAGAAAAGCATTCTGCCGATGCAGAAGGCGCACCTGAATTTTCTGCCTTTTTTGAAGATTTCGTGAACAAAAATAATTATGAATTGGAAAATACAGTGAAACCTCCTGGTAAGGGACACCTCCGAATAAGGCATACCTCTATTTAAGGGATAGTTCTTTCGGTCCCAGTCCCTTTGAATAGTTACCTTAATGTATTTACTTCTGAATGAGGGACACTATTTAAGGGACACCACAAAAAAAAAATTCAAAAATAAAATATAGGTTTCAAAAGCAAGTTTGTGGTAAGTGAAACATAGTTTTGTGACAAGAGAACAATAAATGAAAATTTAAAGATAAACCCCAAGGAAGATTTTTCTACTTTCAGTGACAAAAGTGCAGAACATATTTGTATTAAGTATCCATGTCAAGCAGAAGTGAGATTCAAATCTCTTCTCTCTAAAGGGGCCACTGTCTGTCATGTATCATGTGAATATGTGTGAAATCATAAAAAGCCATTTTAGTTAATTAAAAACTAACTCTAGCCTCAGCTACTGTAAGAGTTCTCAATGATAGGAAATTACTGGAAAATGTGAATGGGAACCCACTTTTCAACATTTGCTAGAGGGATTTATCCTCTACTCTCTTTCTATTGAAAACTGCATATCAGTACATCGGAGAAAATGGGATCAACTCACTGGGAAAAAGCAACAAGTTGTGGTGCAATCAGAAGGTTATACACATTCATAGCATAAGGGCGTTATAGTTTTGTGCTTAAGTCATAGTTTTACATCTTCTATCTAGCAAAGCATCAACATCAAAGAGAAAAAGAATAGCATTTTTTTAAAAGTTGATGTAATCCATTCAGCAGAAGTTGAAAAGCTTAGCTTGCGAGACTTAAGTCAGAAATTTAGTATAAGCAAAAACCAAGTAAGTCATGTACTGAAGCAACTTCAAATTTAATATCAAACCTAGCTTCACTAAAATTACTGTGGCTATGCTACTTATTTATGAAAATTTATTAAAAGTATAACCTAGATTTCCCTTTAAGTGACATCTTTTAATATGCACCCTCTGAATAAGGGAGACCTCTATTTAAGGGACAAAATGTATGGTCCCCTGGGTGTCCCTTATTGAGAGGTACTACTGTATTTAGAATGCATACGAGACAGGTCTGCTATTCCGATGCCTTCCAAATTCAACATTAGCAGGTGCTAATGAAAGATCTGCACATGGTTATAAAAAAAGTAAAGAGAGATTAACTGTCTTAACTTGCCCCAATGCTACTGGACCACATACAATTAATTTACTCAAGATTGGAAAATCTAGAAAACCCTGAGCATTAGCAGGCATTAAACATCTCCCTGTGGCATACAGGAATCAAAGAAATGTGTGAATGTATAAAGATATTTTTTGATTGGTTTAAGAGCATATTTGTGCCTTCTGTGATATCTGAATTAAAATATAAAGGGAAACCTGAAGACAGTAAAGTTATCTTATTGACTGATAACTGCAGAGCACATCCTACAGTAGAAAAATTGTGCTGTGGTAATATTATCACGATGTTTCTTCCCCTAAATGTAATATCTTTGATCTAAAAAATGGATCAAGGAATCATTCAAAACTTTAAAATGATTTATCGCAAGAACTTCATGCATGTGTTGGTACATGCTGAAAGTCCTTTAATCGAGTTCTAATCAGCATTTTCAATCAAAGATGCAATTTATGCACCTGTGAGTGTATGGAATACGGTAAAAAACAACCACTTCAGTGAGGATGGAGGAAATTCATTATTTTCAGTGAACTTTCATTCAGATTTGCCAGGTGATGAATTTGATAGTTTTAAAGTAAAAAAAGATGGCTTAAAAGAAATGTTTGACTTCAGTATTCTCAGAGTTCTGTGAGAAAAATTCTATTTATAGTGAGCAGAACATTTTAGAACTGAATCGCAGAAGTGGTGAAGAAGTGGGAATCTTCATTGAAGCAAGCAGACATTCAAGATTTATTCGGTCAGATGTCAAAATTGAGGGAAAACGCATAACTTCGTAATTTGTAATCCAGAGAAAATTAAAGCAAAATTAATTTTTAGTTACATTTATATTTTGTGTATTAATTTATGTAAAGTTTGTTAATTTATTGATCCCTGTGTTTGTTGTGGATCTGCTTGTTTAAATCTTAATATGAATTCAAAGCCACAGCACAAATTGAAAACGAATGTCCAAATATATGCAGCCGATTGCTTATTATTTAATTCCAGTGTGCCATGATTCATGACCTACTTCTTTCCCACTTTGCATTCCAAGCATTCATTCGTGTTCTCTAGACAGCAACTGGGGAAGGGAGAAGGGCATTGGGAAGCCAGGCGGCATTTTTTTCTTTTTTACCCGGAATCTAAAAAAGACATTGTGTTGATTTGTGGTTACTTTTTCCCTTCGTCCAACAATATGAGGGCAGTTCGACTCCCCCCTCAGCCCCTCTCTTCTTACTGCAATGAAGGGCTGTTATCTACATCTTCTAAAATTTCTTTAACAGAAGCCATTACATCCAAATATTCATTCATGGTTGTATAGCTACTACCATTTTTTGAATTTTTAAGGCGTGCCAATAAGGGACTGCATAGTTCATAAATGGTACAAATAAGATGGTATGGTGTAAGTTGTGATGTTACTTTCACAGTAATGAAACAGGAGTGTGACACATAGGATGACAATAATTTACATAAGATGATTTGTAATTAAGAACTGACAGGAGATAAAACTAAAAAATAAATAAAAGCAATATTTTTTTTCAGTTAAGTTCTTCAAAATCGAAACTTATTATTTTCATTATTAAATAAAATCTATTTTATTCATGATTACACTGTATTATACTCTGTCTCCGGGATCATCGCAGAATGGAAGATGAGAAATTTAGAAACAATAATCATAAAAACCTTTCACCCCCGCATTAAATATTAGTTTTGTTGTATTGTTTTTTTGGGGGGGATAATGTTTTTACAAATCAAAAGCAGTAATTTTTATTTTAATTGTTTTAACCATTAATTATTTATTTTCTAATGCTTGTAATTAACTTGGACGTTTAATTTAAGTACCTTTTGTCAGGAGATAATGGTCTGGGTGACTCTTCTATAACTCAATAGCTAACTTCTTTTAAATTACTACTAATTATCTTTTTGTTGGGATCTTTTTTTTAAATAATTACCTTTTCTTTAAATTAATTCTGCCTTTGTTTGCCCTGTCTCCGGAGGTGTAAACTTAATTATCATGTAAATTCTGTCAATTTTCTGCTGACTATTACGTTTACTCTCTCTTCAATAGCCTAACTCATTTCTTGCAATATCTCTTGTTCATGTCCGGTTTTTAATTATTTTTACTCACTTCTAATTTAAATTTTTACTCCAAATTTTACCCAGGGTTGTCTCGGACGATAAGCTATCTCCCGCTAAATTTTTAGGAAATTTAATAATGTTTTTAATGCCTTTTTGATCAATTAAGTTTTTTTTTCCCATTTCAAGATGGCCGATCTTGCCTGCGTTTCTTCTCGGCCAAGTTCGTTTCTTTTCCGCGTGTAGAAGTCGCTGGCCGCCATATTTTCTTTCCTCTCTTCCTTTCCCCCGACAATCGAATGTTCTCGAAGTTTCCCGGCTGAGATGGCGCGCTCTGATTGGTCCCCGGGGTCGGCGTCGCGGCGAAGCACCTCGCGCAAAAGGCAGAAAGCGTCATTCGGCGACCTGACGCGGTGCTGTAAGGAGGGTGCTTCCCAGACCCTTTTCTCGCTTCTTACTTTGGCCTACGTTTTCGTTTGGACGCCCATTCTGCAACTTAGGATGTAGTCAACAGAAGACTTAGGCCGGAGGGCCAGCAACATGATCAGATCACCATTTTTTTGTGTTTTTGGTGCGTAAAACATCCGTGGCCTCTCGTCATTTTTTTTTTTGCAACATGCTGATGGATTTAGCCGAGATACCGATGAAACACCGACGCCGCGTACGAGTTCCCCTTCTATCATTTAAATGATTTGGGCTTGAGACCCCTTTCCCCTGCTTGGTGGAGAGCCATTTTGTCAGGGGCGTCCTGTTTTATTTTTCCTGCACCACCAGCCGAGTAAAACCAAATATCCTGCTCAGAGGCCATTGATTCTCGGCACGGAGGCCGTTTGCCATAAATGGAAAGTACCGGGTAACCACCAATTCGCCGACGATTGCAGAGCCTGCTGTAAGACCGTGATCCCATCCAAGGAGAGACCAAGATGCCGGCTCCGGGAGCCTCCAGCGTCCGACCATCCGCGCCCTGAGGATCTCCATCCCTTTACAACTGCTGGTCCATCGGGTGAGCTCATTCCTGTTTCTTCTCATCACCAAATATTGCCTGACAATCGACTGCCACTCTTGAACTGTCCGTACCTAAGAAGTTTCCTCGTTCTCACTTAACCTAATGGGGGGGAATTGAAATCAACTGTAAAATGCTAATCTTTTTCTTTACCAGTAACGCCATAAGTTCTTTTTTTGTTAATGATAAATGTTAATGCTGAGTTTTTTTTTCTTGCCTAGCTAATTTTTGGAAGGTCATAAATCTGGTCCATTTTCTTGCTTTACCAATGCTAATCTCTGTTATTACTAGTTTGAGTTGGTCAGCATTTCAGAGAATTTGCTGCACCCTTTGGTGTCATAATTGCTAGGTTCTTTTTTTATTTTGTTAACTATTTAAGCTCATCTGTTGGATTGTAAAGGTGGGGACTTGTTTGCCCAAATTTTTCTTTTTTTTTTTTTTTTTGATAGGATAAATTTTTTTTTTATGCTGCAGCAAAGCCTTTTAACATAAGTTTTGGATCCAAATCGTGCTACTTTCTGTCATGACAATTTTAATTAAGCATTACCTTTTTTTTTTCTTTTTTTTTTACTTTTCCTTTACCAAGGGCTGATAATGGGAAACTAAAGCACTATAAGATCAATGTTTTTGTGCACTTCTACCGCGCGCTGTAATACCCCCGCGCAGTGTTTTACTTACTTTTATTTCTTAATATACTAATGTTGTGAGGCTGCTAGATGTTTACCCCTATTATTGTTGAATAAAATTTATGTTTTGGTGATCTAATGCAATGTCTCTGTTTATTTTACCACACTTCTAACACACACTTCAGACAAGGCTGAGAACTTTGGGTTATTTAACTAACTACTGCTGTCACAACGCATGGTCAAATCTTAATTCTGTTTTGGTAACTTGCTTAATTTGAAATGTAAATTTTAACTTTGCTAAACTATTTTTCACGGCAGTGGTAGCTAAATACCACAGTTTCGCGGTGTGCGAAAAAAACGCGAACGGTAAAAACGCCCACGGAAAACCGCGAACGGTAAAAACGCCAACATGATTCATTTAACATATGAACTATAGGCGTATTGTTGGTTGGGGGGGCAACAGGGGGTCACGTGTCCCCTGTGCCGCCCCCGAACAATTTCGTCAATTTTTAAAAAATAAACATGTTTGAAATTTTAAAGAAACTTTTCTTTTCTGCTCTAAAATTTCGATATCTGACCCCCTCATATGTTTCCTGTGCACCCCCAAAATTTCAGTAGGTCTGGAGCAGTGATGAGCCTTCCTTAGGAAGCTATTGTTAATAGGTTTTCCTAAGAGTGCAATACATATGAACCATAGGCGTTTGGTCGAAGTAGGAGGCACAGGGGGGGGGGGCTTGGCCCCCCGAACAATATCGTCAATTTTTTTAAAAATAAACATGTTTGAAAATTTAAAGAAACTTTTATTTTCTGCTCTAAAATTTGATATGTGACCCCCTCAAATGTTTCCTGTGCATCCCCAAAATTTCAGTAGGTCTGGAGCAGTGATGAGCCTTCCTTAGGAAGCTATTGTTAATAGGTTTTCCTAAGAGTGCAATACATATGAACAATAGGCGTAGGGTCGAAGAGGGTCACAAGGGGGGCTGTTTCCCCCTTTCCTCCCACTTTGTCTAAAAATTTTTAAATGGACGTTTGTTTTAAAATTTAAAAGAAATTTCCTTTTCTGCTCTTAAATTCGACATGTGACCCCCTGAAATCTTCATGTGACCTTCCAAATTTTCAGTTGGTGTGGGAGCGGTGATAATCCTTGTCTAAAAAAGCTATTGTTATCAAGTTTTCTAAGCATATTGTACATATGAACTATCGCAATCGGGAGAGGGGGTTACAGGGGTGGGGTGTCCCCTCTGTCCCCAAATCTTTTTATTTTAAACATTTGTTTGAAGGGTCGTTTTAGCCGTTCCACTTAAAAATGCAAAAAGAAACTTTCACTGTCAGACTAGCTTAATTTGAACAAGGTTATTTTTTAAGCGATTCGTTTAAACAATTTTTTTATTCCCAATAGGTTGTGGTTTTAAATTCTTTCTAAATACTAGGTTTTCTTTAAAATATTTATTTATTTATTTTTAATGCAATGCAAAGTATTTTATGCAAAAATATTTTATTCGTTGAGCGAAAGTGAATAGTATTTTCCCTTTTCTTAATAATACTCTCACAGTTTTACATATATTAATTGTAATAATAGATTTATTGCATCTTTTTTTTCTTGCTGTATTTTATTCATATATGAATAGTTCAATATTTGATATGTTATCCTTCTAAATATTTATACTTTATCAGTCTTGCGTATTTCAGCAAGTTTTTTTTCAGTTTATCTTAAAAGTTTAATAAGCTGTAAGTTTTATAAAGAAGAGAGCTTTATAAGATATAAATTTATCTAATAAAAATTTTTAAAAAATGTAATCAAGTAGCTTTCACATTGTAGAATAAATAATTTTTACTAATTTCATCACAATTAGTAAAAGACTAATGTATAGGTATAGGGTTCTGGCTTACCGCGCAGCCACTTTCTCCATCTGTAATGTGAATTCGGGTTAGGACCCCTCAAAAAGTCCTCCACCCGAGGCATGTCTAAATTAAGCAGTCAAACCTTGTGTAGAAGGGGCTGTGGTAGCCCAGTGGTTAAGGCGTTGGATTCGTAACCGGAAGGTTGTGGGTTCGATACCGGCGTACCACTAAAGACCACCGTGTACATGCGGCGTACGTGCACGTTAAATCCGTGGTTCCTAAAGTCCTCTCGGCAGTCACTAGCAGTTTCCGAGGGGTGCCAATATTCAGAAGTCCCCCACCTTCTGATGAGGTTCCAAATTCTAGCGGGAAATTACGGGAAGGACGTATATGTAGCTCTAAGCGACACATTCAGTGACGCGAGCTGACCTCTCCTGGCAAACAATCCTTGTGTAGATCTGCCACAAATCATAAATAACTTTCATGATAATTTACAGTGAAAGTAAAAAGTTTAATATATTTAATATTAAATAAAAATCATAATCACTTCCAAACACTGTTATCAAGGTTGTCCTAAAAACCCTGACCTATAGAGTTTCCTTCTTTAAATGTTGATCATAGACATATAGAATAAATTACATAGTTATTTTATGGTATCAAATAAAATTTTCTCAATATTAAATGTAAATAAATAGAAACATGTATTTTTTATACAGCCCTCTTTCTTCTAAGAAGGCTTATAGATATGTTTAATCAAAGTTGGTGAGGGGGCAATAAGCTTTGCTATATCAATAATAGCAAAAATATAATTATTAAAACTATTCTAACAAAACTAATTAACCATTAATTTTAATCAGTGTTAAATAGCCAATATTTTATATTTTAAGAAATAAGTTTTAGTTGGTTGGTTGGTTGGTGTTTATTGGCACAAGGTCCAAAAAGGACATGCTGCGCCAGACAAGGAGTAAAAATCATATCAGAATGTATTCAGATAAAAGGTACCACAAAATCTAGTAAAACTAAAATGTAAAGCCTAAAAAGGTGAAAAGTACAATTCAAAAAGTGTTAAAAGTAGATAAAAAGTGAAACAAAGACATCTGGATGGGGGTTCCCATCCAGATACCAGTCAGACAGAAAGGGACACGTTACACTGAATAAAAAATATTGATCCGTCTAAGAAAAGCAAATAGATTCCGATGTGGGGTTTCACCCAGAATTTCGTCTATTTTAGGATGAGAACAGTTAAAAAGTATTTGATAAAAACTATTAAAAGCAGTGCACGACGTTAAAAGATGACGAATGGTGAGGTGAGTATGACAGTGAGGGCACTCCGGGGCGGGTTCGCCCAAAAGTAAGTGCTTATGAGTAATTCGCGTATGTCCGATGCGAAGACGTGCCACGATGACATCTAGCCTGCGATAGGGATGAGACGACCAGGGTACGAGAGTTGGGCGAATAGAACGAAGTTTGTTCCCCGTTTCATTGTCCCATTTATCGGCCCATATGCCATTTACAATGCTGGAGATGCTGGACTTTATGTCACAGTAGGATGGAGTGCCGGTGTACGGGAGGGTCGCATGCTTCGCTAGTGTGTCCGCTTTTTCATTTCCCGGGATCCCGATGTGACTGGGTACCCAACAGAGGAGAACACTGTACCCGCGGTTTATAAGCTGATCATACTTGTGTAAAACTTTATGCATATAGTTATGTGTTAGGGCTCCGGATTTCAGATTTTCTAGAACACTAAGGGAGTCAGAGTAGATGATAAAATTCTTTGTGTTCGTTCTCGAGATGTACAGAAGGCTTTCGTATATGGCAAGTAATTCGGCAGTAAAGATGGAGCAAAAGGGAGGTAGAGTATAGCTACCAGTATGATTTTTACCCACGAAGGCAAAACCGACGTGATTCCCAGTTTTGGAGCCATCAGTGTATAATTTTTCATATTTGTCATATTTGTTGTTGTGATCGGAGAACAACTGTTGGTAGACTTTAGGATCAGTATCCTGCTTTGCAAAGCCTTCGAAAGGTTGTAGGTAAGGTATCTGCAATATGTTCCATGGTGGGGTTTCATGAAAAGAGCATATAGAGACTTTTACATCCTCCAATTGGGTACCGACAAGACTCCTACGAATCCTTAGTCCAAAGGGGGGAGTACAGATGGGACGATTTGCATAAAAACGGTCAAGATGAGTATCTATAAAAGAATTCTTTAATGGATGTGAAGGATGAGAAAGAATACGAAAGTATGTGTTTAATGAGAGCTTATGACGGATGAGGGTGAGAGGTGGCTCGTGGCAGGTGACGTAAAGACTATGTACAGGTGATGTTCTAAAAGCACCAGAGCAAATGCGGAGTGCAGCATGATGCACAGGGTCAAGTTTTTTTAGCACTGATTTGCAAGCTGACCCATACGCGCAACTTGCATAGTCCATTTTTGAACGTATGACAGCACGATAAATCCGTAACAGAGCGTCACGGTCAGCCCCCCAAGAGGTGTTGGTTAAAACCTTTAAAATATTAAGCTTTTTCTCGCATTTACTGCGAATGTCAGAAATATGATTAGCAAAAGTTAGTTTTTTGTCGAAATTTAATCCTAAAAATTTGACAGAGTCCTTCACAACAATGTTACTATTACCCAGATAAAGTTCTGGGTCGGGACGGATCCCGCGTTTCCGGCAAAAATGGGTGCATACGGTTTTTTCAGCAGATAAAGTGAAACCATTTGTGTCACACCATTTTAAGATGCGGTTTAGCTTTGAGTACGAAGATCAGTGTAATACGCTGGATTTTATGTATGGCTCTATTGGTGTTCTGAGGAAAGTTACCTGAAGGGCGAGGCGAAGCGGGGTTGGGTTCATGATCCATAAATCCGTAGTATAGGCTCGTCGTATACTTATTAGAGAAAGACCAGTGAGCCATGTTCCCAAGGATAGCAGCAAACGAGCACATTATCATGTTGTGTGTGGGTGATGATCCTCATCTTGCTCGGAGTCCCCGATAGGCGTGAAGAGGTGTGCTAGGGATGTCGTCATCATGTCACATGGGAGAGGTCGACATTTCAGAGTCAGACAGGGTCCAAATGTAGGGCACCGTGTACGAGTGCTAAACGGGCATAGTTGTGAGGGACCATCTGTTTTGATTTTAGTGTGTGAATGTGTTCATTATTTAGTCTCTGTACGACAGAAGACTTTATTATTTGTGGTCGGGTTGGCTTGAGTTAACAATTATTGAGCATTTTATCTTCAATGTATTTATTTTTATAGTGAAGCTGGGGAGGGGATGTATTTTGCATTTAGAAGTTGATTCGTTTAGCTATATTTGTGCTGTTGCAGAAGGAAAGGAGACAGGTAGCAGATTTTGGTGGTTCGGTTTGGGTTGGCTATTGTTTTGGTTGATTTTGTTGCAGCTGCATAAGAGAAACCAGGTTTTGGTGTCCGGCTTTCTATTAACTTACGGGCTTCGGATATGAGATATCTTTGAGAGGCACGTAGGGGACTGATTTCTTTTTCAAACGCCCATTTCGGGCAAGATCTGGAGTATGAAGGATGTTTCCTCTTTACAATTTACACATTTAGGAGCTTGCAGAGCAGGACTCACTGTCGTGCCCGGAGAATGCACCACAACGCGACCAGGCAGGTTGACCTACGACAGGAGGTTTTAGTATGGCCCGAACTTTTGGCACTGGAAGCAACGGATGGGATTTGGTATAGTATTGTCTGACGGGACATAATAGGTAGCCGGCTTTATATGAGATGGAATAGTGGGAGACTGAAAAGTTAGGATAATATTTTAGTGTTGATTATTTGATTATTGCGCCGAATAGTGATTCGACGCACAGCGCATACTTTTTCATCTCTTAGGTTTTCAAGTATTTTCAGCTTCAGAGCAGTGCAAAAGGTCGGGTTCTGATACGACTCCTCGGAGATGTTTTAGGGAGGTATGAGGTGTCACTGTAAACAGTTTTTAGGCCAAGGTTTTTTATTTCATTATTTTGAAAAAAAAAAAAAAAAAATAAAAAAAAAATAAAAAAAAATAAAATAAAAAAAAAAAAAAAAAAAAAAAAATATAATAAAAAAATAAAAAAATAATAAAAAAAAATAAAAAAAAAAAAAATAAAAAAAAAAATTAAAAAAATATAAAAAAAAAAAAAAAAAAAAATAAAAAAAAAAATAAAAAAAACAAGAATAATAAAAAATATAAAAAAAAAGAAAAAATAAAAAAGAAAAAAAATATTAAAAAAATAAAAATAAAAGAAAAAAAATAAAAGAAAAAAAAAATAAAAAAATAATAATAAAAAGAATAAATAAAAATAAAAATAAAAAAAATAAAAAAAATAAAAAAAAACAAAAAATAAAAATATAAATAAATAAAAAAAAAAATAAAAAAAAATAAATAAAAAAAATAAAATAAAAATAATAAAATAAAAAAAAAAAAAATATAAAAAAAAAAAAAATAATAAAAAAATAAAAAAAACTACCAGTATGATTTTTACCCACAAAGGCAAAACCGACGTGATTCCCAGTTTTGGAGCCATCAGTGTATAATTTTTCATATTTGTCATATTTGTTGTTGTGATCGGAGAACAACTCTTGGTAGACTTTAGGATCAGTATCCTGCTTTGCAAAGCCTTCGAAAGGTTGTAGGTAAGGTATCTGCAATATGTTCCATGGTGGGGTTTCATGAAAAGAGCATATAGAGACTTTTACATCCTCCAATTGGGTACCGACAAGACTCCTACGAATCCTTAGTCCAAAGGGGGGAGTACAGATGGGACGATTTGCATAAAAACGGTCAAGATGAGTATCTATAAAAGAATTCTTTAATGGATGTGAAGGATGAGAAAGAATACGAAAGTATGTGTTTAATGAGAGCTTATGACGGATGAGGGTGAGAGATGGCTCGTGGCAGGTGACGTAAAGACTATGTACAGGTGATGTTCTAAAAGCACCAGAGCAAATGCGGAGTGTAGCATGATGCACAGGGTCAAGTTTTTTTAACACTGATTTGCAAGCTGACCCATACGCGCAACTTGCATAGTCCATTTTTGAACGTATGACAGCACGATAAATCCGTAACAGAGCGTCACGGTCAGCCGCCCAAGAGGTGTTGGTTAAAACCTTTAAAATATTAAGCTTTTTCTCGCATTTACTGCGAATGTCAGAAATATGATTAGCAAAAGTTAGTTTTTTGTCGAAATTTAATCCTAAAAATTTGACAGAGTCCTTCAACGCAATGTTATTATTACCCAGATAAAGTTCTGGGTCTGGGTGGATCCCGCGTTTCCGGCAAAAATGGGTGCATACTGTTTTTTCAGCAGATAAAGTGAAACCATTTGTGTCACACCATTTTAAGATGCGGTTTATGGCATTTTGAAGCTGCCGTTCGATGAGGCGCATATCTTTCCCCTGGCAGGAGATTTGAAGGTCGTCGACGTAAAGGCTGCCGTAGACTGTGGGTGGCAGTTGTCTAAGGATATTATTGATTTTAATTGAGAAGAGGGTGACGCTAAGTACGGAGCCCTGAGGAACACCCTCGTCTTGGATGAAATTATCAGATAGAGTACCATTGATGCTGACACGGAAGTGTCTGAGGGATAAAAAGTTTTTTATAAAAGTTGGTAGATTGCCTCGAAAGCCTATATTATAGAGGTCTTGGAGTAAGCCGTACCTCCATGTGCGGTCATATGCCTTTTCAATGTCAAAGAAAACGGACACTAGGTGATTCTTTCTAAGGAAGGCATTCCGAATTTGCGTCTCTAGATTTAAAATATTGTCAAGTGTGGACCTGCCTTTGCGGAAGCCACTTTGAAAGGGATGTATATGGTCCCCAGTCTCTACAGTTTGCACAGACAACTAGTAAGGGCTATGGGACGGTAATTACTAGGGTTAGAAGTATCTTTCCCAGATTTAGGAAAGGGAATAACTATTGCATTTCTCCAGGAGGAAGGAAAGGTTTGTTCATTCCAGATTCTATTGTATAATTGCAAGAGAATTTGTAATGAGTCATGGGACAAGTGTTTCAGCATTTTGTAAGTAATACCATCAGGACCAGGAGCGGTATTGGAGGCCTGTCTTAAGTATTTGGTGAGTTCACTGATGGTAAAATTACTATTGTAAGAAAAATGGGAGGAGGTTTTAAATTTTATTTTTTTTCGTTCGGACTGTTGTTTATATGACAGAAAAGTATTTGAGAAGGAAGTACTGCAGGAGATAGAGGCAAGTGTCTGACCGATAATGTTTGCTATTTCTTTTTTTTCCGAAATAATATTATTGTTTACAGGCAGACAGGATATTGAAGGATTATTATAGATTCCCATGGCTCTTTTAGTTTTTGTCCATAGCTCCTTACTAGAGGTACTGGGCGTTATGCTAGAGACATATTTTATCCACGATTCCCTTTGACATTGCCGCCTTATTTTTCTAGCGTAAGCTTTAGCTTTTTTAAAGAGAACTAGATTTTCGGTCGTGGGGTACCGCCGGAAGATGCTCCAGGCTTTCTGCTGCTGTTTTTTTGCTAGAGTTCAGGTTTCATTCCACCACGGTTTTTTATTGTGCCGATGTTTCATGCCCGATTTAGGAATGTTGGCATCTACTGCCTTGATAATAAGGGAGGTGACTTTGTCAACGACCTCATCAATGGAACCTACAAGACTATTTGAGGATATATTGGATAAATGGGTGAAGGTGGGCCAATCTGCCTTTTCATAATTATATCTTGGAGTGGTACAGTTGTCTTTCCTATTATGGTACAGAGGTGAGAGGAAAATCGGAAAGTGATCACTGTTATGTAGATCGTTAGAGACTGAAAAGTTATATAATGGGAGGATAGATGGAGAGCAAATGGCGAGGTCTATGGCATGGAAGGATTTGGTTGGGTGGTGGAAGTAGGTGTTATCACCGTTATTCATAACGCAAAGCGAGAAGTCGGTTAGCAGTTGTTCTATGAGATGGCCCCTATTGTTTGTGTCTTTGCTTCCGCACAAGGGACTATGGCCATTCATGTCCCCCAGGAGGAGAAAGGGGGGGGGGGAAGTTGTTGTATAAGACTATTGAGGGAGGTTTGGCTGATGGTTTCGCTTGGTGGCAGGTATATGCTGCAGACTGTTGTTAGTTGTTTTAATTGAATACGAGTGGCAACTGCTTGCAGGTTAGTGTTGAGATTGAGCTTAGTGTGAGGATAACTATTGTTAATCAAAAGGGCAACTCCACCAGTGGCCCTATCATTGAGCTCATTGTCTTTGCGAAGGATGGTATAATTACGGATTTTAGTATGTCTATTGGTTTTAAGAAAAGTTTCCTGTAGGGCAAGACAGGCGGGATTATGGTTGTAAATTATAGTTTTGAGGTCGTCAATTTTGTTTAAAAAACCGTGGCAATTTCAGGATAGCAGCAGAGCCATGATTAAGTGATCTCTGAGATGACCGCGATTTTACTCTTAATCCCCGTCGGTTGAAGCAGGGTACTTGGGATGACTTCATCATCCATAATGTGATCTGAAATGTCAGAGTCGGTAGGATCCAAATGTAGTATAGAGTCGTCTATGGGCCGTTGTGGAAGGATGCGTTTAAGTCTGGCTTGGCTGTATTTTGTCTTGTAAGCTGAACTTTTTTTGAGTAAAGGTCTATTTTGAGTGGAGAGGTTGCTTTGAGGCTTCTTATTGGGTGTGCTTTTTTGTGTGGCTATTGAGGCATTATTTTGAGTAGTTGACTGTTAGCTTTTGGGAAGGAAGTTGATGAACAGACAGGTTTGGATTTGGGTGGGTCAGTTTGGGTAGCAATTGATGCAACCGCTTTCACTGTTGCAGCATAAGATTGACCAGGTTTAGGGGTGCGAGAGGCTATTATTTTACGTGCTTCTGGGTAAGACAATCCTTGTGTGGCACGCAAGGACTGGATTTCTTTTTCATAAGACCATTTAGGACAGGAACGGGAATATGAGGGATGGTCTTGTTTGCAGTTAACGCATTTAGGAGAGCCGGAACAGGTGTCACTGTCGTGGCCAGAGATACCACAGCGGGCACATACTGGGGAACCACGACAGGAAGGTTTTGTATGGCCAAACTTTTGGCACTGAAAACAACGGGTAGGATTAGGTATGTACGTTCTGACGGGACATGAAAGGTAGCCTGCTTTGATATGAGATGGAATCTTAGGAGATTGAAAGGTCAAGATTATGTGTTTTGTGTCTATTATTTGGTTATTGCGTTTTATAGTGATTCTGCAAACTGCACTAACATTTTGGGATTTCAGATTTTCCAGGATTTCAGCCTCTGAACAGTGTAACAGGTCAGGTTCTGATATGACGCCTCTTGATGAGTTAAGTGTTTTATGAGGGGAGACAGTGACAGATTTTAGGCCCATAATTTTTAATTTCATAATGTTGTTTGCCTGTGTGCTATTGTTTACTTCCACTAAGAGGTCTCCTGAGCGTATTTTTTTTATTTTAGCAACTTCTCCGACATGATCAGTTATGCACTTATGGATTAGGAAAGGGGATGTTTGGCTAAAGTTACCGTCCTGACATTTCACAAGAAAAAATTTTAAATTACCATCTCCTTGAGTGGGAGATTTCGGAACGTTGACATGAGACGAAGATAATGTCGTATCCATAATGGAGATTGGAAATTCGGACCCGACCGCACCACCCACCACGGAGCCCAACAAGGGGATGCACATTCGTGCACCAGTGCTAGTCGGGTCTATACGCGCACAGTACATCCCTTAGGCAGCGTCCACCCTTAACGACGGGCCCAGTAGATGTCCGTTTGCTTGATCCCTAGCAGTTGATCGAAATCAGTACCACCAGCCGGTTGATACACAGGGGAACGCTGTGCACCTCCCGTTTACCCGAAGCCGAGGCCAAAGCAATGTGTTGGAGAATAAACCCCCTCAATTACCAGGATCCCCATTTCTGGGGACACGGGTCTCCACGCACGGCAAACACGTGGGCAGTTTACCCGCCAACAGAAGCTGACGGTACAGAGCGACCACAGCTTCTGAAGGGGGGCCCTCACTTCAAGAGAAGAAACCACATCGAGGGAGAAGGGGAAGGAGACAGAAGAAGGAGAGAGGAGGGTAAAAAAACAGAGGAGCGAAGGATCGCTGGGGCCCCGGGAATGCGACACCCGTGAAAACCTAAAGAAGGTTTTCCCCCTGAGGGGGATGGGTCAAAAGGAAGTAGTTAACAAGCATTTACAAACAGTATTCCTGGGACATGCAATTGGAGACATCATTTTGGACACAATTAGGAAAGTTTTAAATGATAATGGGCTGTATGCTAAAAATGTACAAATGTTGGGTTCACACGGTCCCTTTGTTAATCAGAAAATATGGCGAATGTTCAATGACCAGCTTTTAGAAGAAAGAGGTCATTGGCTTATAGCTATAGGAACATGTAATTTGCATGTTGTAAACAACAGTTTTTTAAAAGGTGTTGAACAGTTCGGGGATACTGCATTGGAGCTAATCATCAATATTTATTATATTTTTCAAAATTATCCTTCAAGATGGGAAGATTTAGGACCATTTAGGACAGGAACGGGAATATGAAGGGTGATCTTGTTTGCAGTTAATGCAATTTAGGAGGGGCAGAGCAGGTGTCACTGTCGTGGCCAGAGACACCACAATGGGCACATACTGGGGAACCAAGACAGTAGGGTTTGGTATGGCCAAACTTTTTGCACTGAAAACAACAGGTAGGATTAGGTTTGTATGTTCTGACAGGACATGAAAGGTAGCCTACTTTGATATGGGTTGGAAGATTAGGAGATTGAAAAGTCAAGATTATATGTTTTGTGTCTATTGTTTGGTTATTGTGTTTTATAGTGATTCTGCAAACTGCACTAACATTTTGGGATTTCAGATTTTCCAGTATTTCTGCCTCAGAACAGTGTAACAGGTCAGGTTCAGATATGACGCCTCTTGATGGGTTAAGTGTGTTATGGGACAAGACAGTGACAGATTTTAGGCCAATAGTTTTTAATTTCATAATGTTGTTTGCCTGCGTGCTATTGGTTACTTCCACTAAGATGTATCCTGATCGTATTTTTTTAATTTTTGCAACTTCTCCACCATTAGCAGTTATGGACTTATGTATTAGGAAAGGGGATGCTTGGCTGAAGCTTCCGTCATGACGTTTCACTAGAAAAAACTTTGCATTACTATCTCCCTAAGTAGGAGACTTTGGAACGTTGACGTGAGACGAAAATATCGTCGAATCCATATTGGGGGATGGAAATTCGGACCCGACCGCACCCCCCACCACAGAGCCCAACAAGGGGATGCACATACATGCACCAGTGCTAGTCAGGTCTATATGCGCAGAGTACATCCCTTAGGCAGCGTCCACCCTTAGCGACGTGCCCAGTAGATGTCCGTTTGCTTGAACTCTAGCAGTTGGCCGAACCAGTACAACCGGCCGATTGATACACAGGGGAACGCTGTGTACCCCCGTTTACTCAAAGCCGAGACCAAAGCAATGTGTTGGAGAGGGAAACCTCCTCAATTACCAGGATCCCCATTTCCGGGGACACGGGTCTCCGTGCACGGTTAACACGTAGGCAGTTTACCCGCCAACAGAAGCTGACGGTACAGAGCGACCACAGCTTCTGAAGAGGGGCCCTCACCTCCTTAGAAGAAACCACTCCGAGAGGGAAGGGGAAGAAAAAAAGTAGGAGAGAGGAGAGTAAAAAACAGGGAAGCAAAAGATCACTGGGGCCCCGGGATTGCTACACCCGTAAAGACCTAAAGTAGGTCTCCCCCCTGAGGGGGCAATCTGGGTTTGAAATAACCTTTTTAAAAGACATTAATATACTTGATTTTAATGAAATGCATTGATGGCATTGTTAAAATAATTTGTAGTAAAATGGCACTGAAACAATTTCAAAAAGTTGTATAATTTGCTATGCTGGAAAAAAAAAAAAATGTAGCACTTAATTCTACTACTTTCTGTTAAAAGGACGGTAACAGGGTTAAAGTAATTACAGTCAGTCTAGGAGGGTCTTTCACAGTATGGAATTCAGCCGTTCTTTTTCCCTTTCCACAATATTTTATAATAAAAGCAGACTTAACATTTATTTCATTACTTTTATCCTTCTAAATAGTAGAGAAAATAATTTTTGATGAATATAGAAGTATTCTTGGCAATCAAATTTTATTACATTATATTTTTCTGTTCTGGCATTTCTTATTTTGATGAATTCACTCTGTTTAATACACAGATATATAATGTGTGTGTGTTTGTGCGAGTGTAGTTTTCTTTTATTAATAATATTATATGTTTACGTCTATTTATATACAATTTTCCTCCCAGAGCAATGATACAGTGAGAGAGGCGTTGACTGTACAAGCCTCTCCAACGATCTATTAAGACTTTCGGGACCTCAGGAGGTAATAAATAAGAAATTTTGAATACTTAAAATGTTTTTATTTGACATTAATTAGAACACTGAAGGGTGGGGGGAATCCAGCATTTAGATTTGTAATAAATAAGGCTATGCAGAATACGCAAGGAAAGTTATGCACTAACTTGGTCGTCATTTAGGCTGCACTGGATTGCAGTTCGCAAAAAATCGCAGCAAGCAAAAAAAAACGTCATATCATACTTAAGTTAAAAAACAATACGACTCATATGTAGTCGTTTACATAAGAAGTATATCAGAATACGTAATGTAATCCATAATAAAGAAATCGAAGACTTTTGCAGCTAATGCGAAATGACAGAAAATTGATGAAAACGATGTTATGAGTGCAATACTTGCCAACAAAGATATTTTATTTCCAGTGCCGTAAGCACTAAAAATAATTTCTGTATAACCATGTATTCCACTAAATTCCATGTATTCTGTATAACCATGTGTTCTGTATTCCACTAAAAATACTAAAAGATTTTCTGGAAAAAATGTCATATTCTTCAGAAATTCTGTAGAAATTTCGAGATAATTTGCAGATTGAACTTTTTCTTAAAAATATCTGCAGACTGTTTGCAGACCATTTCACAGACATTTTGAATATCTTAATAAGACAGACATTTATCTTCAGATTTTCTTAAGAATTTAAAGGCAGTTTGCAGATTTTAGTCTATCTTTGGATTTTTTTTCACTCGTCAAAAATTTTCTACAGAATATTTGCAGACCATTTTACAGATATTTTGAATATCTTAATATGAAAGACATTTGTAAAAAACACTCAAAATACTGGTGTTAAACGATAAAGTAAATAAAAAACTTTGTAAAAAACACACATAAGATGTTATGTGTGTTTTTTACAAAGTTTTTTTATTTACTTTATGAAAGACATTTGTCTTCAGATTTTCTTTAAAGGCAGTTTGCAGATTTTAGTCTATCTTTGGATTTATTTTTCTGAGATCAAAATTTATCTACAAAATATCTGCAGATCATTTTACAGACATTTTAAATATCTTAAGGTAAAAAGCATTTGTCTTTAGATTTTCTTAAGAAAAAAAAAAAAAATCAAATGTTTTATTCTCAGGAATATATATCTGCAGGTACAAAGGTTTTGAGTTGTTTTTATCATATATAAACATGCACTCTCTTTCTGTGTAAGATAATGTTAAATTAAATATTTCAATGGATTTATTTTTTTAAAGCAATTACAATAATCTGATAAGTTGGTTGGTTGGTTTTTAATGGCACAAGGTCCAGATTGGTTGGTTGGTTGGTTGGTGTTTAATGGCACAAGGTCCAGAAAGGACATACTGCGCCAGACAAGGAGTTAAAATCGTGTCATGATGTATTCAGGTAAAAGGTACACAAAACCTAGTAAAAGCTAAAATTCAAAAATGTACTAAAGTGTACTAAAATGTAAAAGACTAAAAGGTGAAATGTAGAATTCAAAAGGGTTAAAAGTAGATAAAAAAGTGAGGACATCTGGATGGGGCTCCCATCCAGATACCAGTCAGATAGAAGTGAACACTTTTTACACTGAATAAAAAATATTGATGCATCTAAGAAAAGCGAATAGATTTCGATGTGGGGTTTCACCCAAAATATCGTCAAGTTTAGGATGAGAACAGTTAAAAAGTATTTGGTAAAAACTATTAAAAGCAGTGCACGACGTTAAGAGATGACGAATGGTGAGTTGAGTATGACAGTGAGGGCACTCTGGAGCAGGTTCGCCCAGAAGTAAGTGCTTATGTGTAATTCGCGTATGTCCAATACGAAGACGAGTCAGAAGGACATTGTGCTTGCGGTATGGATGAGTGGACAAGTGGGTAAGGGCTGGCCGGATAGAACGAAGTTTGTTTTGGGTTTCACAGTCCCATATGTGGATCCAGGTGCCTTTTATTAAGGAAGAGATGCCAGATTTTATATCACAATAGGGTGGGTGGAGATTATATGGGACAGTAGAATACCTGGACAAAGAATCTGCCCTTTCGTTGCCGAGAATCCCAATATGGCTAGGTACCCAGCAGTAGAGGATGTTGTATCCACGGTTCATGAGGCATTTGTGCATGTGTAGGACTTTCAGATCCCAGATTTTCCAAAACGCTTAACGAGTCAGAGTAGATGATGAATTGTTTGGTAGTTGCTCTAGAGATGTAACGAAGACTTTCATAAATAGGTATTAATTTGGCTGTAAATACAGAGCAAAACGAAGGTAGGGTGTAGTTGCAAGAATGATTACGATGTACATAAGCAAAGCCTACATGATTAGGAGATTTTGAGCCGTCAGTATATAGTTCTTCAAAGTTTCGATATTTGCTTTTATGGTCTAGAAATAACTGTTGATATATTATGGGATCAGTGTTTGGTTTTGTGAAGCCTTCGAATGGTTGTAGGTAGGAAATCTGCAATTTAGTCCATGGTGGGACTTCATGAAATGAACAAGTAGACACAATAACATCCTCCAATTGGGTACCGACTACACTCCTACGGATCCGAAGTCCGAAGGGGGGAGTGCAGGAAGGGCGATTTGCATAAAACTGGTCCAGTTGGGTGTCTATAAAAGAGTGCTTTAAGGGATGTAGAGAATGGGAAAGGATGCGAAATACGTATTTAATGATAATTTCTAACGTATGAGAGTAAGAGATGGTTCATGACAGGTGATGTTAAGGCTATGGACAGGCGATGTCCTAAAAGCACCGGAACATATATATAGTGCGGTATGATGCACAGTGTCAAGTTTTTTTAGCATTGATTTAGAAGCTGATCCATAGATGCAGCTTGCATAGTCCATTTTAGAACGGATGACAGCACGGTAGATGCGCAAGAGAGCATCACGGTCTGCCCCCCAAGAGGTATTGGTTAAAACCTTTAAAATGTTAAGTTTTTTCTCGCATTTATTGCGGATGTCTGAGATATGTTTAGCAAATGTAAGTTTCTTGTCAAAATGTAAACCTAAAAATTTAACAGAATCTTTTACAGCAATATTAGTATGGCCCAGACAAAGTTCCGGATCCGGGTGAATCCCACGCTTCCGGCAAAAATGGGTACACATTGTTTTCTCTGCTGATATCTTAAAACCGTTTCTGTCACACCACTTTCAGATGCGGTTGATGGCATTCTGAAGCTGGCGTTCTATCAGGCGCATGTCCTTTCCCTGACAGGAGATGTTCAGGTCATCTACATATAGACTACCATAGACAGTCTAAGGCAGTTGGTTCAGGATGTTATTAATTTTTATTGAGAAGAGGGTGACACTGAGTACGGAGCCCTGTGGAACACCCTCCTGTTGAACTAAGTTATTGGATAGCATGCCATCAATCCGGACCCGGAAATTTCGCAGTGTCAGAAAGTTTTTTATAAAAATGGGTAGGTTGCCTCGGAATCCTATATTATGAAGGTCTAGAAGGATCCCGTACCTCCACGTTCGGTCATATGCCTTTTCAATGTCAAAGAAAACTGACACTAAGTAGTTCTTTCTAAGGAAGGCATTACGAATTTGGGACTCTAAATTAATGGTGCTATCTATGGTGGATCTGCCCTTCCAGAAGCCACTCTGGAAGGGATGTATATGGTCCCCTGTTTCTAAAATGTAAACAAGCCGGGTATTGATAATTTTCTCCATTAATTTACATAAGCAACTAGTAACGGCTATGGGACAGTAGTTATTAGGGTTAGACATATCTTTTCCTGGTTTGGGGAAGGGAATAACTATTGCATTTCTCCAGGAGGTGGGAAAGGTCTGTTCATTCCAGATTCTATTGTAGAATTTGAAAGGATTGAGTAAAGAGTCATGGGATAAGTGTTTCAGCATGTCGTATGTAATACCATCGGGACCCGGAGAGGTGTTTGAGGACTGTCTTAAGTGTTGGGTAAGTTCATCAATGGTAAGATCACTATTGTAGGAAAAGTGTGGAGAGGTTTTGAAATTTATTTTTTGTCGTTCTGATTGTTGTTTATACGAGAGAAAAGAATTTGAGTAGGAGGTACTGCAGGAGATGGAAGCAAGGGTTTCACCAATGCTATTTGCTATTTCTTTTGTATCGGATATAATGCTGTTATTTATGGTTAGACAGGAAATTGACTGATTATTATAAATGCCTATGGCTCTTTTTGTTTTTATCCATAGCTCCTTAGTAGAAGTAGAGGCTATTATGCTAGAGATATATTTGACCCAGGATTCCTTTTGGCACTGACGCCCGATCCTACGTGCATATGCTCTAGCTTTCTTAAAGAGGGTGAGATTTTCACCGCCGAAAAGTGCTCCAGGCTTTTCTGCTGCTTCTTTTTAGCGAGGTTGCATTTTTCGTTCCACCACGGTTTTTTATTACGTCGATGTTTGATGCCCGATTTTGGAATGCCAGCATCAGCAGCTTGGATGATAATTGAGGTAATGTTTTGTAGGACCTCGTCTATGGGGCCTTCAACAGCATCAGAGGTGATGGCAGACAGGGAAGTGAAGGTGAACCAATCTGCCTTATCATGAATGTATCTAGGTACTGAAATAGGTTGGGGATTTTATATCATTAATGGGGATTTTACCAGGGTAAGGAACTGTAGCACCTCTGGCCAAAAGGTCAGCCTCCTCATTGCCAGGGATTCCAACGTGGCCTGGAACCCAGCAGAAGAGGACCTCAAAACCCCGTCTCGTCAGCTGTGCATGGAACTGCAGAATCTTGACAAGATATCCATGGGTCATTGTACAGGATTTAAGGCTTTCTAGAACACTGAGCGAATCTGTATATATAATGGTATGTTTTTGGTTCCTTTTACTGATATAAAAAGGCCCTCATAGATGGCAAACAGTTCAGCTGTGAATACGGAGCAAAACTTTGGAAGAGTATAACTGCAGGTTAGGGTACGATTTGTGTATGCAAAGCCAACATGATCTGCAGACCTGGAGCCGTCTGTATATAAGTCTTCATAGTTTTGGTAAGTGTCCCTATGATGATGGAAGAGTCGTTGGTAAATATGGGCGGGCGTCAGTATTTTCTTTCTTATATCCTTTAAAGGGCTGCAAAATAACGATTTGATGGGCATTCCAGGGTGGTATCTCATTTGGAGAATGAGAATAAATGTCGATCTGACTTAGGTGTGTGTCAGCGATGTTCCTACGAGCCCTCAGTCCAAACTGAGGTATACAGGATGGATAGTTTTGGTAGAGACGATCCTGCTGGTTTTCTAAAACCGCAGTCCTCAAAGGGTGTGCGGCATGAGAAATGATACGGTAATATGTATTAATGGATAGCCCATGGCGAATGTATGTGAGGGATGGTTCATGACAGGTGATGTACAAACTCTGTATAGGGGAGGTCCTAAAAGCACCTGAACAAATACGTAGTGCAGTGTGATGTGTTCCCGCAAGTGCCGACAATCCAGGTTAAATTTGGAATTGACAACACCCGGGAAACAAAATTGGTGTTGAGAAGTGGTTGGCCATGAGTGAAGAGTGTTATGGAAACAAGGATAGCAACTGAATTGAGAGACATTTACTTTTATTTATAGCAGTCTGGCACAGAAATGTATCACAGTCAGCAATTACTTGTGACCGATTACTTGTGTTACTCTGACCGATAGTATCTGCGAATTCTTTTGTGTCAGAGATAATGCGGTTACCACTGTACAGACAGGATATTGAGTTGTTATTATAGATTCCCATGGCTTTTTTGGTTTTGTTCCACAGCTCCTTACTAGATGTGGAGGTGGAGATCCCGGAGATGTAGTAAATCCAGGATTTTCTCTGGCTCTCCCGTCGTACTTTACGGGCATAAGCTTTTGCTTTCTTAAAGCTAAGTAGGTTGTCAGTGGTGGGGCACCGCTGAAAGGTGCCCCAGGCTTTCTGCTGCTGCTTTTTAGCGAGGGTACATTTATGGTTCCACCACGGTTTTTTATTTTTGCGCGGGCCGATCCCAGACTTTGGAATGCTGGCATCGGCGGCACCAATGATTATTGTGGTAACTTTCTCAACAGCCTCATCTATGGTACCTTCACTGATAGAGGAGGGAATTACGGATAGAGCAGTGAAGGTATTCCAATCAGCTTTATCTTGGATGTAACGGGGTATGTTGAGGTTCTTATAGGAGTTATGGTATAGTGGTGAGAGAAGGATTAGAAAGTGGTTGCTATTATGCAGGTCGCTGGAAATTGAGAAATTGTATAACGGCAAGATGGACGGAGAACAGATAGCAAGATCTATTGCATGGAAGGATTTTGTTGGGAGGTGGAAGTGTCGTAAATTAAAGATTTGAGGTCGTCAACTTTATTTAGGAAACCGTGGCAGTTCCAAGATAGCAACAATGCCATAATTAAGTGATATGGCCATCGTGCAGCTTCTTAGTTGGAATCCCTGCGGGAATATCTGGAGG
This sequence comes from Cheiracanthium punctorium, assembly GCA_038373885.1. Classification (NCBI taxonomy): domain Eukaryota; kingdom Metazoa; phylum Arthropoda; class Arachnida; order Araneae; family Cheiracanthiidae; genus Cheiracanthium; species Cheiracanthium punctorium. The sequence goes on from JAWZYV010015356.1 coordinate 28,550, forward strand.
TTTGATTTCTTCGTGTTCCATTGATTCTTCATCGCTTATTTCGGATTCTGATGGGGCTAGGTTTAAAATAGTGTCATCAATTTGTGGTTGTGGAGGTACTTTTTTCATGCTAGATTTATTGTGTTTTGATTTGTAGGAGGCTGTTTTAGTGAGCAGAGGTCTAACTTGAGTGTAGCTATTGCTTGGTACCTTTTTCTTTGGAGGATTTTTCTGGGATATGGAGCAAGATTTATTTGGTTTAGGTGCTGTTTGTTTACTCATTGAGGTGTTGGTGGTGGAAGTATTGGTTGGTGGGTCGGTCTGAGTAGCTATTGAGTTAGTAGATTTTACTGTAGCAGCATAGGATAGGCCAGATTTTGGTGTGCGAGCTTCTATTATTCTACAGGCATCAGGATAAGAAAGTCTTTGAGAGGCGCGCAGGGATTGAATTTTTTTTTCAAATGCCCATTTTGGGCAGGACTTCGAGTATGATGGATGTTCCTGTGTGCAGTTTACACATTTTGCAGGTGCTGAGCAGGTTTCACTGTCGTGGCCAGAGGCACCACAGCGGGCGCAAGCCGGTGATCCACGACAGGAGGTTTTGGTATGACTGAACCTTTGACACTGGAAGCAACGGATAGGATTTGGTATGTATGGTCTAACTGGGCATAATAGATAGCCGGCTTTTATATGAGATGGAGTAGTTGGAGACTGAAAGGTTAAGATTATATGTTTAGTGTTAATAATTTGGTTATTGCGACGAATAGTGATTCGACGAACTGCGCATACACTTTCGTCTCTCAGGTTTTCTAATATTTCGGATTCAGAGCAGTGTAAAAGTTCGGGTTCTGATATGACTCCTCCTGAGGTGTTTAGCGATGTGTGGGGTGACACTGTAACGGATGTTACCCCGAAGTTTTTGATTTTCATTATTTTTTATGCTTGTCTATTGTTTGTTACTTCTACTAGGAGGTCTCCAGATCTTAGTTTTTTTACTTTTTTGACTTCACCTCCATTGGCTGAAATGCATTTATGTATAAGGAATGGCGATGTTTCATGAAAGGTACCTTCAACACAGTGTATGATGAAGAATCGAGCCTTTGTGTTAAAAAACTGTGAATCCATGTTTTCTTTTGTAATTGATAGTGGAGCATTGATGGCAGACGTGAGATTGGGAGAAGAAGAAATTTTCTGAGCCATGTTGAGGAGTTAGTATTCGGACCCGGCCTCACCACCCACCACGGAGCCCAACGAGGGGGTGTGCAATTACGCACCAGTGATAGCCGGGTCTATACGCGCACAGTACATCCCTGTAAGCAGCGTCCACCCTTAACGACGTGCCCAGCAGAAGACAGATTGCTTGATCCCTAGCAGTTGAACAAGTCAGTACCACCAGCCGTTGATACACAGGGAAACGCTGTGTACCTCCCGTTTACCCGAAGCCGAGGCCAAAGTAATGTGTTGAGGTTGATCCCGTCCCAATGGAAATGCCATTCAGATGATTTCCCCTATGGGAACACCCCTCAATTACCAGGTTCCCCATTTCCGGGGACACGGGTCTCCACGTATGGAAAACACGTGGGTAGTTTTCCGCCAATAGAAGCTGACGGTACATAGTGACCGCAGCTTCTGAAGGGGGGCCCTCACCTCCAAAGAGGAAACTACACTGAGGGGGAAAAGGAAGGAGACAGCTAAGAGGAGAGGAGGGTAGAACAAAGAAGAGCGAAGATCGCTGGGGCCCCGGGATTGCGACACCCGTAAAGACCTAGAGTAGGTCTTCCCCCTGAGGGGGCTTTTCTTTTCTGATCGTGAATGACACCGGCATAGTTTTTTGTGTCATAATATTAACAATGGCCACAGGTCAGTACTTATACTAACTTTACGAATAACTAATGAGTAACTTTACGCCAAGAGTCAAATCATTTTGCTTATTTTAAGATTCCAAATCACTGGAATCAATTCGAATTATACATGGAAGAAAAAGTTTCGTTCCCTACCGTGCGGAGAACGGGCATGCAGCTAGTTAAATAGTTAAAATATGAAAAACCTCGTATGAAACACCATAAAACAACAAAAATTATACTTAGATATAAATACAGGATCTTGTTGGAACATATATTCGGATTTGTGTGCTTGGTCACGAGGAACCGCTTATAAATCCACGTCAAAGAAAGGGCAAACACAAGGGGGGAAATGCCTTTGGGGAGGACTTTTCTGGGTATCTAGCGCGTTGTATCTGGAGAAAACCACCGAGAACTCCACACCGCTAGACCGATGGCCCCGCGAGAGGACAGAACCCTGTTCCTCCACTTGATCCATCTACAAATGTCAGTGGCTTTAACCACTGTGCTACACATTGGTACAGGATCTCTTTTCTAGATGAATGGAATAGAAATTAAATCCATGCAGCCATTTGCGAAATAAACTCTGTCTTTACATTAGCAGCGTTTGTTTGAGACTGTATTTAGATTTATTAAGAGAAAAATGTTTCTAAAAATTTAGAAAAACATTTTTGTATTCTTATGGTGTTTTATGCAAAACTACCTTGGACCTTCGTAAACAGCAACTTCATGAGAAATTTGTATTATATTAATTTATATAGTTTTATAATTTAAAATGGTTTTAATTATTTTGAAAAAAGATTATTTGCATTAACAATCTTGCATTCGTATTTCTTTTTGTGGTAATCTTAAAATGTAATTTGCGTGCAATCATGTCACCATTTAAGCCTACAATCACAGAGGTTTGTAATCTCTATTGTTTAGTATCAATAATTCATGTGCAATTTTATAAAATTGTACTTTTCATCAAAATCACATTATATTATTGTGTTTACTTTGGCTATGTTAATTTTACTTAATTTGGCACTTAATTGCATTTTTCATATAATTGTTATTTTTAAATTTCTTTACCTATTTGGAAACTTTCTTTAGCTTAAGGGTTTTGCTTTCACGTTTCTTTTTCTGGTACTATAGCTAATCTGCATGTAATCATATTTTAGCCTAGTATCAATAGGGTTTGTAATCTCTATTGTGTTTACAGTATTAATAATTCATGTGCAATTTTATAAATTTGAAATTTTAATCAAAGTCACATGAAAATATTTTTATGCTTAATTTCGCTATGTTCATTATATTTAATTTAGGCGATGTTAAATTTATGCTTACTAGTGTTTTTCATGCTTTAACCTAGAACAATTAAACAGTGTGTGTACAGTTTGTCTTTACATTATGATTGCCAAAGAGTTTTGTGTGCAATTTTATAGAGTTATAATCGTTTTGAAATATTTAGATGGAATGCTCTAATTTTCTATTAGAATTGTTATTTTTTAATTTCTTTACCTGTTTGGGAACTCCAAAAACTTTCTTTAGAATAAGGTTATTTTTTTTTTCACACTTCCTTTAGTGGTACCAATTAATATGTGTGTAATCGTATTTAAGTCTAGAAGTACTTAGGTTTGTAATCTTATTGTTTATAGCGCCAATAATTTATGTGCATTTTTACAAATTTGAATTTTTCATTGTATTATATTAAAATATTATTATGCACATTACATTAATCATTCTTAATTTAGCATTTTTAGTTTTTTTTTTCCACGCTTCAACTTATTAATTAAATAGTGCATAAATTTTTCGTTTAAATCACTAATACCGAACACGTTTAATTGCTTTTTTGAATTTCAAAATAATCGAACTATTCACTTGGAATGTTTATAGGAAGTATTTTTTTGTAGAATATATAAAATGTTTTTTCATTAAGCCGTAATTTTTTAAGCAGGCTTCTAGTTATCTAAAATTGAAAATATAGATTTTTTCTAATGTATTTTAATCATTAACATTAGGCAGAAAGAGTAATCATCATTTTTTTAATCATAAAATCTTAATGAATTATCAGAAGCACTCTTCTAAAAAGGGCTTCCTTGTCCGATCCTCCCTTATACACACACAAAAAAAAAATCTGATGTGTACAACACATGACTTCCTTGCACGTCTATTAAATCAAAAATATTTTCGACGCACTTCCTCTAAACTTATTTGTTTGAAAGAGATAAAATATCAGTAATAGTAAGGTTTAGCGATTTCTAACCAAATATTTCGATATCGCCAAGCTGAGTTCAGTTTGAAAGATTTCCTTCTGACACTTTATTTGGCGATATTTCACCAAAAGCCGACAAGCTTGAGATAGTTTGCGAGATTTGGGGGATAGCCAAAGTAGTCATTGACCACAGACTTTCAATGAATTGAATGCATCCATACACCTCAATGTGTTTACCATACACCTCAAGTCATTTGGCTCACCCTGTAAATAAATTCCCAGTCGATTGCTGTCAAAAAATATACTGAAAACAGTTAGATATTACAATAGTTCTAAATACGAAAGTTCAAAATTCTACGAGTTAAAGTTTTAGAGTTATACAAAATACGAAATAATTTTTGGCGCCAAATTTGGCGATATTTCGGCGAAACTCGTCAATGTCGACGACATATGGCGAGATATTAAGCATGGACCAAACAATGGCAGATTATCGCCAAATTTGGCGATATTTCTCC
>JAWZYV010015357.1:0-58911 GCA_038373885.1 Cheiracanthium punctorium
TCGGAAAGGTTTCCGAGAAGATCGTGCTAGGGCCCCTGGAACAGGTGAAAACTTTTTTCTAGAGGGAGGCCATGTTCTTGAGATAAGCAAGTGCGTCATGGGACACGGAGCAACGAAGATTATCTTCAACGAAGTCACAACGACGATTAGAGAGAATTGATTGGTGCTCTGGAGAAATGTGCAAAGAAGTTCAATAAAGAAACCATAATGAACTATACAAATCAATTCTTGGACCTTTGCTAAAGGTCGTTTATGTTAAAGGAGCACAAATTCAATAACTGTCACACCGTTTTGTTATCTTTTATTTGTTACACATGTGTAGTTACTTGGTGGTAGCCAAAGTTTTGTGTGTGTGTGTGTGTGTCTGTGTGACGACCCATATTCATGTACTTTGTGTGAAATGTTTTAATTTTGAGATATTAAACAATTTCTGATATTCATATTTGTCCCTAACTGTCTCTTCAAATCAGGGTGGGGAACACATCCGTACATGATTTTTACTTTTTTTTTAGAATTAGGTGGTCGCCAAAGTTTTATCCTGAGGTGTAGTTGATTTCATCGCGTGTCTAAATTTCAGTTTGAGGATTCTCGTTATTTTAGCATTTTGCTGCGAGGTGGGTTTTTAACTTTTTACTGTGATTGAAAAGACGAGTTACAGTTTTATTTCTTTCTAGATGATACAATCGTTTGAGAAAATATATCTGCCATTCTCAAAATAACTTCTTTTAACTCTTGAAAAACAACAGATATTCATGCAAGGAACTTAACATAAAAATTTTAAAAAGGCGATTTTCGCAACAGTTATATGTAATGATATTTTGTTGGATTATATATAAGAAATACGATAATACTACACAAAATCCAGTGACGTAAGTAACATCTTAGCAGGTGGGAACATGTGGCCTTTTTTTTCTCAGGATAGGCAGTAAAAAACTACTATTAAGGGACGCAAATCGTGAGTGGAGAGGAGGAGACAAGCATTGTAACGCAAAAAGAAAAGCACAGACATGGAGGCTGTTCAGAAAATTTCCTAGTAAAATTTTATTTCGTTAATGTTATATTCACGAGTTATATTAGTTTAGAATAATATTAGTTTAATTAGAGTTGTAATAATGAGAAAAACTGAAAGGAATGGAAAACTGAAAAATTTTCATCAATCATAATATAGCCATCTAGGTTGGCGAGAATATCGATTTTTGAAATTCTAACATGAGCGAACTCTATTGTTAAGAATTTCGATAGTATCAATTTATATAATGCGCTATAATTTAATTTTAAATGTAGGCATTTCAAGATCATCGATAAGTGACAGACGGGCGAAATAGCGCCAGCTCTCAAAAGAAAATATTTGACCACCTTTTAATGATTAGCTACATAAGCGCACTCTAGCACATCCCTCTTAAAGTTTTATTTTCAGGAGATAAAACTGTTTCAAATTTCTGGTCATTTATTCACGTACAACAACATTTTAATGATTTCAGATAGAAAATTAAATTTTACGACAAATGGGGACTTTTATCCATCACTAATCATACACATACATAATAAGGAAATTGACCAAAATGAATTATTTTATATGAGAAAGGTATTTTAATTATCTTTAACTTAAGATACTTTTTTAATACTTATAGTATTCACCAGAAATTTTAAACAGTTTCACCTTTTGAAGATAAAACTTGATTGGGATGCGATGTTCTTACAGCGCCATCTTACAGAAGAATTTCGTTTAGCTGTTTTAGAATGCGTCGACGATCGTTCTACATAAAAGTCTGTGTTATAGCAAAAGAAAGTAACAACGAAAAGTTTGTACCTATGAAGGGAACTTTTTGAAAATAACAAGTTATTTAGAGAAAAGTTTTTTCATTTAACTTCTGACTGAATACAATATTGTAATTTCATTTCAGGTAATTCTGAAGACAAAGAGGGAAGTAACCGTCCTAAAATCGTTCTAAACCGTCTTACCGGATTCGACCATGCTGTCCGAGTCAAATATCGCATTGTTCTAGGCGATGGTGACCATGTGTACGATTCAGGAGTCTTGTGCCAGCTGTCCGATGTTACTGGTCACATTCTTGGATTCGCACTGAAATGCGGTCTTTCTGATCTTCTTCATCGGGGTATTCTTAGGATTTACGTAGAAATGATATTTGCAAATGCTGTCAGTGAGGTTCTCATACACCTTCAAAATATTGATCCAAGTGAGTCAACGCCTAATTGTTATGACAGAGAAAAGCATGCTTGGTTAGCGGAAGGAGATATAGAAGGAGAGTGTTTGAAGTTGAAACTGTTTTGTTCTGATTTGCATCATGTTCCTCGTAATCACCTTCGTTATGTTTCGTGGAATGCATATGTTTTAAGATCGTCCAAACAATCAGAAACTAAAGAAAATGACATGTTACTCGTTCTTAATGCACCCCATTGGAATTATTATATTCAAGAAGGTGTTGATATGGGGATTGTTATGGAAACGGACATTCCTGTGTCGCAAGTAGGTACTTATTCTTACCAATTTTATTTCCATTTTCTTTCCTTTCAACCTCCCACCATTGCAAAGACGCTGAAGTTAAAAGTCATTCAACGCCACTTTCTCGCTTTGGTCGAAACGCTGCTCCCATTTGACACTTGCAGACTTCTAAATGTTTTCGACGACTAAAGTACTGAAATTCTCATCTTTAAAAAATGTGTTTCCAACAAGAGTATGTGTGAGAGTACAAAGTTACTTTTTGGATATGAATAAGACATCGTGCTTTGAAACTTTACCCTAGTAGCACAAATAGTTAAAAAAACATTCAAATTACGTTGGAAACGCGCTTTTCGACATTAAAAAACGTGTTTTAAACGTCTTTTGGAGTAATTGTGCTACTAGGGTAGCTTCTAAAAGCAAGAAACTTTCAAAAGATTAACACTTTGAGGTCTAAGCTCGAGTTTCACTCGGGTTGTTATTTTCAGTGAAGCGATCTAAGACAGTCTTTCGGAAACAATTTTTAACTGCCCGGGATATGAAAGTATCGACTACATACATTTGCGCTTTTTTCAAATGTTATCTTAGAAACTTTGAGTTAGAAAAAAAGAAATTATATATATATTTATATATATATTGTACACGCCACAAATGCTAAAACAAAGGTAATGCTAAAAATACACAATTATCACACGAGACAGTAATTGAGGTTAGAAGTGAGTTAATATCTATCAAATTTCATATATTTAACATTTATCAGTCCGCATAGCTTGTTCAAATACACCTTAAAGTCTTTGCATGCTGGAAATCTGGGAAAATTACACCTTCCCGACAAGAGAGCTTATTTCGTGACTGCTACTGTCGACTTCTCGAACCTCTTTGAAAAATTTTCAGAAATTACCCTTGTGCTTCACACACACGTTTCCTGGGTTGTCAGTCGGTATAGGAGGTAATCAAAGGAAGACCGGCACTGCAGTCCGTCTCCTATTTGGTACTGGTCTAGTTCACACCTTCCAAGTTCCGTGGGAAACCGAGGGGATGCTTTTTAAAGTTCCACGTGGGTTTACGATCGATTAGCAACTTGTCACAACTTCTCCCCCATGAAGACGAAATATTCCGTAATGAAGGGGAAATTGTCGTAAACACCTAAGTCCCTCTTGAGATAATTTCCCTAGAAATACAAAATTGAAAGAAAACGCTTTTTAGTACAGCGGATAAAGTTTAATTTCTATTCAATACACACAAAAAAGGTAAGAAAATACACACAAAAAAGTCAACAGCACTCAGTGTTAAAACCCAAGATGCCTTCTCAAATGCAGTTGCCATGAAGTAATATATAAAATTCTTCTAGTAAAAAGAAATGACACGCATATTGTTCAGTAAACTAAAACTGAAATACAAATACTTTTCAAACAAAGCTATTTCCCTGTGGAGACATCTATATTTCTTGATTTTGTGAATATCTTAAACCGTCTGCATTCTCATGTTTTTTCCCGGGTTTGTGATTAATTTTAAACCTGTACTGCTGTAGAAACAACGCCCTCCGAGTAAGGTGCGCATTTGCTCCCATCATTTTATTTAAATACCTCAGGATATCGTGGTTAGTTTCTGGCACAACGGATTCCCATTTAAGTAATAATGTAACTTCCTAATCTCGTATACGATAGACACGGACTCTTCCTCAGTAACTGAGTAATTCTTTTCAGCACTCGAAAACTTTTTACTGAGATATGCCACGGAGTGCTCTTCGTTTCCCTCCCCTTGCGCCAGCATAATTCCAGCACCAAAGTTACTAGCATTCGCTTGAAGAATGAACTACCTTGAGTAGTCAGGAGCATACAACACCGGTTTTGTTACTAACGCGGCTTTTATCTCGTGAAAAGCCTCCTCATATTCGATTGTCCACGTAACTTTCTTTTTATTTCCCTTCAGCGCATCTATCAAAGGGACGGCTATCACGCTATAGTTTGGCACGTATCTTGCATGATAGCGACTCAGACCCAAGAACAAGCGAATTTGCGTTTTTGACGTCGGAGTCTGAAAATTTTTATGGCCCTAATCTTCGCTTAACCAGTTGAGAGCTTTCCCGAGTCCACTTCATCGTGTAAGAACTTAACATTATCCTGCGCGAATCTGCATGTCGATGGTTTTATTTTGAGCTGAGAGTCTCCTAATTTTTCCAGCACCATACTCACGTGTTTTACATGTTCCTCAAATGTTTGAGGATTGAAATATCGTCAAAGTAGGGGATGCAAAATTTTCCAACCCCTCTTCAACTTGAGCCTTTAATTTGAAGAAATAAAATGGTGCAATTTGTAAACCGAAAATCGTCATCATAGGGATGAAATTTCCAAAAGGGATCAAATGTTCCGGAGTAGATTGCAATATCGTCAATATAGGAGGATGCAAATCTTTCCATCCCCTTTAGAAATTTAGCCATTAATTTGCAGAAAAAATGGCAAAAGCAGCTTACCACTGGGCGTTTTTTTTCAAGGTTACATGAAAATAACCTTTCGTAAAATCCATCATTGTAATATAGGACCCTTCGATAACACGTTTTAAAATCTCTACCATATTTGTTAGGGGAAATGATTGAATTCGCATAATGGCATTTAGCTTGCGGTGGTCCACGCAGGGTGTAGGATCTGTTCTGGGATTCTCCACGAGGATCAAATGTGAAGAATAATCGGGCTCTCTCTGCCCATTTCAATTACCCGAAGATCCAAAAGTGAATTAACTTAGTCCCTCAATATTTCTGTTTGAATCAGTGGCATGCGGTAAGGTTCAGCTCTCACCAGCTTGGAACTCATTCACTATAAAATCAACGCACTGAGTTCGCTTATAATATGGTTTTATGAAGTTTACACCGTAAATCATGGATTTATCTTTCCTCTGGCAGATTTATAAAGTAATTAGTGTCCGAAATCTTGCGGGTTACCGTCCCTGACCCAATCCAATTTATGACCATTTTATTTTGCTTTGACGTGGCGAATACCCACACCTGATCTCCCGCCTTAAATATCTTTGATACAGCGTTCTTATCGTGCCACAATTTTCTTTTACCTTGTTTTTCGGTCATTTGCTCTGCGGCCAACGCCTACCATTTTTTCAACATATTAGTCCGGCTCAAAATATAGTCTACAATGTTTGGGTCTGACTCATCTGGCTCTAGCCAATTTTCAAATATCAGACTCTGCGGGGTGCGCAAGTTCCTTCCGTGGACCAGTTCTGCAGGACTAAACCCTGTACTCCTATGCGTCACCATTTGAAGTTCAAATAAAGCCGCAGGCAAATTATGCTCCTAGTCCTCCCTATCTCTAAACATAGAACTTTTAAAACTCTTTTGACAGAAGAGTGAAAACTCTCAACTGGGTTACTCTACATGTGGTACAACGAACTGCGGGTGACATGTATCCCGAACCTGTCAAAAAAATATGAAATCAAAAGGCTACTAAAAGACTTCCTCAAGTCACTTTGGATTTCCTTAGGTAAACCCATCCGCGAGAACACAGTATTTAACGAATAACTTAATTATAAAAATTATTATATTCATCCATTGAAGAACATGAGGTGGATCTACTTAGTGTAGAAGAAAGAGTACACCTAGAAAATAACCACTTGCAAATTTCTTATTTAAAGGAAATTTAACGAGCTAAAACAAAATGTTGGGCAGCGATGTCAGGGCACCCTAAGCGAATATGAGTCAGAAATAAGAGCGGCTGTTCAACTACCCAAATGCATTATTCCAAAATTTTACGGGAATCTGAATAATTGGATCACGTTTTGGAATTCATATTTATTTTCAATTCATGAAAAATCATCCTTGAGCAAGGTGGAACAAATTCAATTATCTTAAATCATTTTTCAGCGGAAGGGCTTTAAATACCATTGATGACTTGGCACGGACAGATATAAATTACCATGCCGCGATAGAACTGTTATAAAGTCGTTTCGGGAACACTAGCGTATTGGTCAAGGCGCATATGGACCAACTATTGAAATTAAATTCTATAAAGAATTCGACTGACCCGGAAAATTTCAGGGCAATCTTTGACCATATTCAGAAAATTCTTCCAAGTTTAGAAAGTCTGGGAGTCACTTCTGATAATTATGGCACCATCCTAATTCCCTTATTAAAATCTTTTTCCCAGATTTATATCTAGAGTATAATAAGAGTGTAACTGAAAGTGTAACTCAGTAACTCAGTTCGGATTTACTGTATCTAATAGATTTCTTATCAAAACAGTTGAGGGCGCGTGAAAAATGTTTCGTATTGCCATCAATAAATCAGGAGCAGCCACTTCAAAGTGTCAAAAGTTGGGAGAGGCATCCCCGCAAACACACTACTGCCCGCAAAATGACGGCCGGGTACCCGTCGGGCTGGCAAAGTGCCGTATACCGGGAGTAAGGTAGATCGCCATCGTCTAGAAGTCACTGGAGTACCAGTGTCTGAAAAGTGCATATGCGCCAGTACATAACTAGTAACGGCGAACTGCCATGTGTCTATGACATGCATAGAAAAGTTAACGGCGTGGTACTGCTTAAAATGTACCGGGCCAGCACTATTTGGCAGTAATGGGCCTGTATATATTTCGTAGTGTTGGCATAACATTTCGTTATTTTAATTAAATAATTTCATTATTTTAATTAAATAATTTTAATTATTTTAATTAAATAATAAGGGGATATAAGTTCCGGGCACCCAAAGGCAGGGTCACTGCTAAGATTTTTTTTTTGAGGGGGGGAGGTGCAAGGGGAGAAGTTCATATTGTGCCTTCAAATATTTTAGTACTAAAAACTAAAATAATACAAACGAGTTCAGTATGCTATAAAAATGTTTACTACACCGACAGTCAAACCCCCACTCTGTATATGACAGTATATAATCCCCACTATGTACAGAATTATGAATTTTATTTTTAAAATTTTTATAATTTATATTAATTTTTTACAATTTTGCTAAACTTTTCCTGAAAAACATATTGGAGACTTTTTTCTACGTTAAGCCCCTTTGAAATCTACCTAATTGGGGTGCAGAAATGTGTTAGAGAGTATTACACAAAGACCAGTCAGGGTTTAATTTGCATGAGAGCTCAGCTCCTCTACTCCTTTTTTTTCAGAGAATTTTAGATTAAATTAAGATTTTTAACAGCTACATAATTGCTTCTATTGACATTTTTTATTACATTAAATATAGTAGTGATAAACTAAAAGATTACTTAATTTTTAAATATAAATTAGGTAATTGATGCTCAAATTTACAATAAAACAAATTAGAGCTCCTGCAGTTATTTTGTTAGAAATTAAGCAATGAGCCACTATTTTCATGTAATAGTCAAAAATAGAAAGTGCGCAATGGGGTTCATTTAGGAATTTTTGCTTTATGCTGTCTCGATTGCTCTCGAATCAAGTGTTTTATTACCCCGCTGAGTTTATTTCCGCACCCTTTTACTGGGCCTCAAGTATGAAACTATATAAGCAAGAGATCCTAGCCGAGGAATGCTAGGTCAACTTACTTCTCACGAGAAAAGGGTGCAAGAATCAAACTGTTATCGTGGATTTGGCTATATTAATTCAGATTATTTATACGAAGTACATATATATTTTTTATGCATTTGAAGAAGGAAAATAAAAACTGCATGTCTGTTTTAATCTGAGATGTGCAAGATAGCCTTTTACCTAAAATGACCAGACTGATTTTTACCTGTATGTCCTGCTGTCCCTACAGAACCCTAAAATGTCCCGCTTTTCCATTCCTGTCCCGCCAAATTCCTCCTTTATAAAAATAAAAAAATAAATGTAAAATAAATTATTACGGCAAATTTTAAGCAGAATAATTACAATATATATATTGTTACGAATTTTCGGGGCAACCCGCTGCTCTGGGGCTTAAAATGGTTTAAAATTCGTATTCTACGCTTCAAATAGATAAATTTTGCTTTTTGTTGCATCAAAATCGGCCAATTAGAACCGGAGATACGGAGGTTTCGCTTTCCCATATGTTTTTCTATGGGCTTCTAGAAATCTCGAGAAATATTAGTCCTAGAGCTTAGATCTCTTCACTTTTGATGACTTATTTTTGGCGCCAAATTTGGCGATATTTCGCCAAAAGTCGCCAAGCTTGGTGACTTTTTGGTCATTTGGCGCGATTTTCCCAATGGGGCCTGGAAGTTGTTTTTCCTGCATTAAAAACGCATAATACCCTAACATTTCTCTTCTATGACGTAATCAAAATCCACGCTTTATGTAGAACCCTCGAGAAATTGACTTTTCTGGAAACCTCTTGTACCTCCTGCGTCGGCTATTTATAGAAGCGTGCATCGCCCCGAAGAGTCACTTGCGAGTTGAACATTCAATGTGTGAAGAGCTCTGAGTACGCTTGTTTTGTGTGAACTGATAGTGCTATAGAAGCTGTGTTTTAGCTTGCTTTGTAAAGCTGTTTTTAAAGTGCTGTGTGTAAATTCTTCATTGCTGTGTCTTAAGGGATAGTGTACTATATCCCTTGAATATTTCCACGGAATTTTTGCCTGTAAAAGTGACTTATTTTGTGTGAGAAATACAGCATTTGTGAGAGCTTCTGATCCAAGCGGATTGTTAAAAGCACGTTACTGCTAGATTGTGCTTGTGAATTGTGTGCAGCTGATTGTTCTACGAAGTTCTAGAAGAAATAAAGTTTGTGTTCCATCCTGACAAGTGACTTTTTACTTGAACTTTTTACACCAACTGGACTTTAGAACTACGAACCCCAGGAGTAGCAGAGTAATTCCGCAACATTTGGTGTCAGAATCGGGGTTCTAAAGAAGGACTTTAATTTTCCAGTTTATGGTTTTGACTAGACAAAAAATGGAAGAACAACTTCAAAAGCTCATGAATATGATGCAAGAAATGAAAGCCGGACAAGACGAGATGAAAGGCGGACAAGACGAGATGAAAGCCGGACAAGAACAGATGAAAGCCGGACAAGACGAGATGAAAGCCGCACAAGAACAGATGAAAGACGGACAAGAACAGATGAAGGCGGATTTAGAAAAGAAAATTGAAGCCGGACAGACCGATTTAGAAAAGAAAATTGTAGCCGGACAAGTCGAGACGAAAACCGGATTGGACGAATTAAAGGCTGCACACAATGAAATGAAAACCGGATTGGAGGAGTTAAGAGCCGCACACGACGTGATGAAATCAGGACTGGAGCGGAAAATAGAAACCGGGCTAGAAGAAATGAAATCCGGACTGGAGAGAGTAGAGACAAATCAAGAAAATATGGAGAAGAGAATGTCGCTCCTCGAAGAAAGTCAAGCGAAATACGAAGAAAGAATTGAGGAAAAGATTGATCACAAGTTAGAAGAAAAACTGGACAGTCTGGTAAAGCTGGGAAAGGTACCAGAAAACATCAGGTTGTCGTCACGCCACCCAGCAGTGAAACTAACGCCTTATGACGGAAAGACACCCTGGGAGGCTTACAAGACCCAATTTTCAATCGTCGCCAGAGCCAATGGTTGGAGCGAGTCCGAGAAAGCTAATCAACTGGCCGCTTCCCTTAGCGGAGATGCAATTAATGTATTGCAAACTATCGGAGCGACGAAGATAGGAGATTTTGACGCCCTTGCCAGTGCCTTGGAGATGAAATTCGGAGAGAAGTGCCAGAAAGAATATAGTAGAATCCAACTTAAGTCAAGGATGCAGAGATCTGGCGAGACCCTTCAAGAGCTGGCTTCGGACATAGATAGGCTTTGTCATCTAGCTTACATGGACCACCTTGATAATGTCCGAGAAGAAATGGCGGTGCGTCATTTTATTGAAGCCATCCGTGATCCAGAAACCAAAAAGTCACTTATGTTGGAAGATTATCAGGATTTGAAATTTGCTCTCGTCTTCGCGATGAAGCTAGAAGCAGCTCAGCGGGCCGTCAGGAAAGATCGGCATGCTGTCAGAGCTGTCACGGTCCAAGAGGGAGCTGACAAAGACACGGAGAGCGTCGAGAACAGGTTGAAGAGAATTGAAGATCTCATAGAACGAAAATTAAGATCCGATAGAACGAGAGATGGCCCAAAGAAAGTGAAATGCTGGAAGTGTGGCGTCGACGGCCATGTACAAAAGCATTGTGGTCGAAAGTCTCATGACCAGCAAGAGAACTCTAAGATCATGAAAGAGGGAAACTAGGAGGTGGCCATCTCGCGGGGCGGAGGTTGCCAGATAGTCAAGAGCCCCACCTAAAAGTCTTGCAGATTTCATCAGTGAATGGCGGCAGTAATGGACTCTTCGTACTGGGATATGTTAATGGTTCCCCATGCCACATGGTGATTGATACTGGAGCGAACGTAACCATCATAAGGACGGATCTGGCCAAGAAATTAAATTTGAAGATTATCTGGACTCCGCCCTCGCTGACCCTCCAGACTGTGACAGGTGACAAGATCGAAGTGGGCGGAAAAGCGCAAGTAGAAATCACGTTTGGGAATGCCAGATACGACCATGTGGTATATGTCGCCAATATTACAGACTCTTTTATTCTCGGACTGGACTTTTTAAAATCACACAAATTTAATTTGGACTTTAAGAATAATGAGCTTCGTTCAGATTCAGAAGAAATAGCTGCGTTCGATATTAGAAATGAAACTGTTTTGCCTGTTCAGTAAATAATAGCCCAGACTGATATCACTCTACCTCCCAGAACTGATTCAATAATTTCTGGAACAGTAAAAGAAAGCAATAAATTCCGTTTTGGATTAATCGAACACCCAAGCAATAGTGATTCCATCAGAGGAGTACTTGTGGGAGCAACACTTGTGGACTTGTCGAGAACAGAAATTCCAGTTAGAGTAGTAAATGTGACGGACAAGTCGAAGGTGATAAAGAAAAATGAAGTGTTGACGACATGCACTCCTGTTACCTGCATTAATAAGAACATCAACCAAACGACAGCTAAATCTTCCGAGTGCCTGACGAAGGAATTATTATAAGACGTGGAGTTAACGGCCGAACAGAGAAGCGCTGCAGAGAAAGTAATAGCTGAATTTGAAGACCTCTTCTCTCGTACTTCCGGTGACTTTGGCCGTACGAGGTTAACGCAACATAGAATAGACACAAGCAGCCATTCTCCCATCAAGCAACATCCTAGGCGGCTGCCGTTTGCTAAGCAAGAAGAGGTGAGCAGACTTTTAGAGGAGATGCAGCGTGATGACGTCATCGAGCCATCGACTAGACCGTGGGCCTCGCCGATTGTTTTGGTCCGAAAGAAAGATGGTTCCACCCGGTTCTGCGTTGACTATAGACGTCTGAATGACATTACCAAGAAAGACAGCTACCCTCTTCCCAGGATAGACGACACATTGGACACTTTATCGGGAAACGAATGGTTCTCCACTCTGGATCTCAAGAGTGGCTACTGGCAAGTAGAAATCCATCCCGATGACCGTGAAAAGACTGCGTTCACCACGGGACAAGGATTGTGGCAGTTCAAAGTTATGCCTTTTGGACTCTGCAACGCACCGGCTACGTTCGAGCGTCTAATGGAGACAGTGTTGAGAGGACTTTCCTACGAAGCATGTCTCGTTTATTTGGACGATATCATCATCGTCGGAAGGACTTTCGAAAAGCATCTAGAGAACATCCGAAAGGTGCTGCAGAAATTAAAGGAGGCGAACTTGAAACTAAGCCCGTCGAAGTGCAACTTGTTCCGTCGGGAAGTACGTTACCTCGGGCACATAATATCCGCCCACGGAGTCCGAACCGATCCCGAAAAGACGTCCGCAGTCAAGAACTGGAGTCGTCCCGAGAATATCCATGACTTAAGAAGTTTTCTCGGTCTGTGTACTTACTATCGAAAATTCGTGAAGGGCTTTTCTCAAATTGCAAGACCTCTTCACAAATTGACCGAGACTGGACAGAAATTTCTATGGACTGAGGAATGTGAGGACGCATTCAACGAACTGAAGACGGCTTTAACATCTTCGCCGATCCTGTCGTATCCTCACCCTGACAAGCCATTTATCCTGGACACAGACGCAAGTAAGGAGAGTGTTGGAGCAGTTTTGTCCCAGGAGATAGATGGCCAAGAAAGCGTCATTGCTTACTGGAGCAAGTGCCTCTCAAAGGCAGAACGTAACTATTGTGTTACGAGAAAGGAACTTCTTGCTATCATTAAAGCCGTGGAGCTCTTCCATCATTACCTGTACGGCCGAAAGTTCCTGCTCCGAACGGACCATGCCCCTTTAACCTGGCTTCTAAATTTCAAGAATCCAGAGGGCCAAATAGCCAGGTGGATACAGCGATTACAAGAATATGACATCGAGATACGTCATCGGAAAGGGGCATCTCATGGAAATGCAGATGCTTTGTCGAGAAGGCCCTGCATAGACAGTTGTCGCTATTGCTCCAGGGCAGAGAAAAATTACCATCTGAAACATCCCTTTGTCCGCCAAGTTACATCACCGGCACCATCTCAAGATCCCTGGAGTGACGAAAATGTTCGGGTGGACCAATAAACAGACAGCGACATCAAGCCTATTGTGGAATTTATGGAAAAATCCAGCGCTAAGCCCAGTTGGCAAGAAATATCATCTTACAGTCCGGCAACAAAACAGTACTGGGCTTTATGGGATTCGCTTCGCCTGAGGAATGGAGTCCTGTATCGTAAATGGGAGTCGGACGACGGCAAGATGCTCCGATGGCAGTTAGTACTTCCTCGTTCGAGGATTCCGAAGGTTCTAGAAGAACTTCATAATGGCTACACTGGAGGCCATTTTGGCGTAATGAAGACCCTGCAGAAAGTTCGCGAGCGCTTGTACTGGGTTAGGGCTCGAGGCGACGTCGAAAAGTGGTGTCAAGCTTGTGACGCCTGTGCCGCCCGTAAATGCCCGAAGAAACGAAGCCGTGGAAGGCTACATCGTTATAATGTAGGAGCGCCTTTTTAGAGGATTGATCTCGACATCCTGGGACCTCTTCCGCGAACTTCGGATGGCAACAAATACATCCTAGTTGTCATTGACTACTTCTCTAAATGGCCCGAAGCGTTTCCTATTCCCGATCAAGAAGCTACGACCGTAGCAGAGGTACTGGTGCAAGAATGGATTTCCAGATATGGAACCCCTCTGCAACTTCATTCCGACCAAGGAACGAACTTTACCTCTGCAGTCTTTAAAGGACTATGCCAACTTCTCGGAATGGACAAAACCCAGACTACGCCTTTACACCCACAATCCGACGGCATGGTGGAGAGGTTCAATCGCACAATTTTGAACAACCTCTCGCTCCTGGTATCTAGGAATCAAGAGGACTGGGACAAGAAACTCCCCCTCTTCCTGCTGGCCTATAGGAGCGCCGTCCATGAGACTACCGGCTTCACACCTTCCCAGATGCTGTTCGGCAGAGATCTTCGTCTTCCCGCCGATCTAGTGTTCGGCCGCCCTCCAGACATGCCTTCATCGCCAGAAGAATACGTGGAAAACCTTCGGGCACGGTTTGAAGATGTACATCATTTTGCTCGGGAGCGGATCATCCTGAACACGGAAAAGATGAAGACTCGCCACGACACGAAGGCTACGGGACACGAGTTCAACGCAGGTGACAAAGTTTGGCTATGGAATCCTACTCGACGGAAAGGCCTGTCTCCCAAGCTGCAATCGCCGTGGGGCGGTCCTTACACAGTCCTAAACCGGCTGAATGACGTCATCGTACGGATTCGTAAGTCACCAAACTCGAAGCCAAGAGTTATACATTACGATCGGCTAGCCATCTACCGCGGTTGTAATTAGCTCAGACTATGGTCACTATGGCGTAATTCCTCTTTTCTTTCATCTCTCATTCCTTTCCTGTCTTTCTCTTCTCTTCCTCTTTCTTCAACTCTCTTTCTCTCACTACTTACGCCATGTTTAGTGTATATATTTGTAATATATTGGATTTTATTAATGTGTATTTGTTATTACATTGATTACTTATTACAGTGTAATTATTTATTATGTTGATTATTTATTTATTAATGTGTATTTGCTTATTGTGCTATTGATTACTTGCTTGAATTAGGTTGTTAAGATCTTGTTAAGTGTTTTACAGTGTAGGTACCTGTGTGACCTCCTAACTAGGGATTGTACTGCCCGGGACGTGCAGTCCTTGGGAAGGGGGCAATGTTACGAATTTTCGGGGCAACCCGCTGCTCTGGGGCTTAAAATGGTTTAAAATTCGTATTCTACGCTTCAAATAGATAAATTTTGCTTTTTGTTGCATCAAAATCGGCCAATTAGAACCGGATATACGGAGGTTTCGCTTTCCCATATGTTTTTCTATGGGCTTCTAGAAATCTCGAGAAATATTAGTCCTAGAGCTTAGATCTCTTCACTTTTGAGGACTTATTTTTGGCGCCAAATTTGGCGATATTTCGCCAAAAGTCGCCAAGCTTGGCGACTTTTTGGTCATTTTGCGCGATTTTCCCAATGGGGCCTGGAAGTTGTTTTTCCTGCATTAAAAACGCATAATAACCTAACATTTCTCTTCTATGACATAATCAAAATCCACGCTTTATGTAGAACCCTCGAGAAATTGACTTTTCTGGAAACCTCTTGTACCTCCTGCGTCGGCTATTTATAGAAGCGTGCATCGCCCCGAAGAGTCAGTTGCGAGTTGAACATTCAATGTGCGAAGAGCTCTGAGTACGCTTGTTTTGTGTGAACTGATAGTGCTATAGAAGCTGTGTTTTAGCTTGCTTTGTAAAGCTGTTTTTAAAGTGCTGTGTGTAAATTCTTCATTGCTGTGTCTTAAGGGATAGTGTACTATATCCCTTGAATATTTCCACGGAATTTTTGCCTGTAAAAGTGACTTATTTTGTGTGCGAAATACAGCATTTGTGAGAGCTTCTGATCCAAGCGGACTGTTAAAAGCACGTTACTGCTAGATTGTGCTTGTGAATTGTGTGCAGCTGATTGTTCTAGGAAGTTCTAGAAGAAATAAAGTTTGTGTTCCATCCTGACAAGTGACTTTTTACTTGAACTTTTTACACCAACTGGACTTTAGAACGACGAACCCCAGGAGTAGCAGAGTAATTCCGCAACAATATATATATATATATATATATATATATATATATATATATATATATACATATTTATATATATATATATATATACATATATATATATATATATATATATATACATATGTATATATATATATATATACATATTTATATATATATATATACATATATATATATATATATATATATATATATATATATATATATATATATATATATATATATATAATGAACATAAAATATTTCTAAAACGCGAAGTTAATATTAGTGTGTGGGGGGTCTCCAGTTAGCTGCTTTGAAAATTGGCGAGTTTCATTAAAACGGAAGTGGTGCGTTTTCGTGTCCAATAAGTATAGTAACCCTCTTTTCTTTTAATGTGTCATTTCGTTTCGCAAATCTTGAAAAGTTGAGAGGGAGGCCAGTTACATCTGATGAAATACGTATGAAGTACGCTTTTTTGGATACAAAGTTTTTCCGGTCGTTGTCATAGAGCTTTCGAGAAGGTTAATTGGTATTGACTTGTGAGATTTCTCTGTTAGGAGCAATAATAATTATAATAGCATTTGCTTCGATAGTGAAATCTTGCTGGTTAAGGATACAGCAAGTAGATTTTACAATTTTACAGTTTTTAAACATTCGGGAAAATATTACAGGTAAATTTTTACTTTCACTGTTTTTAATGTACACACGCTGTCCACCGGTGACTTTTACAACTAATTTAAAGATTAGGCTACTTTTTGAACCAAAAAACGTCATTTTCATACTATTTTCAAGTTTTGGCTACTTGTACCTTACTCCATTCGACTAATTTGAAAATCTGGTGTTGGTTTTTTTCTACTCCCTTTTCTTTAAAGTTGCTATTGAGCTTTCAGAAAACATTCTAATGTATTTTTTTAATCGTGCTATAAAAATAAATGTATTATATGTTATGTTATATATATATATATATATATACTAGCAGCGTGGCCCAGCGTTGCCCGTGCAATCAAAAAGAAAGGCCGTTTACCTTAAATATGGATTGTAAAGGGAAGGAATGTGAATCCTCCCCCTGCAATGTAAAAAAAGAGGGTCAGGGGATTTCCCGCTGCAACGAAAAGAAAAATGAACACGGCACCTGATAGAATACAGATGTTGCCAGGAATTGCACGTGGCTAGGCTGGAATCCTCCCGCTGCAATGATAAAAAAAAAGACATGGGACTTCCCGCTGCAAAATAGAAAAAAAAGAACAAAGCACCTGATAGCGTAGAGGCTACCGGGAATTGGACATAGCTAGGCTTCTCCTCTTCTGCCAGTCTGTGTTCTAACAGTCATTTATCGCTAATACCTACGCAACTACTAAAAACAAATAGAGCCCAGTCGTGAGTATGAGATTGTAAAGGGAAGGTTTGTGAATCCTCCCGCTGCAGCGATAAAAAAAGAACATGGTGACTTCCCACTGCAACGAAAAAGAAATGAACATTGCATGCGTTAGCATACACAGGTTACCGGAAATTGGACGTGAGTAGGCTGGAATGAGAATCCACCCGCTGCAGTGATAAAAAAACACACATGGGATATCTCGCTGCAAAGAGAAAAAAATGAACACAGGGCTTGCCAACGAACCGAGTTAACAGAAATTTGACGTGGCTAGGCTTCTCCCATTCTACCTATCTGAGTTCTAATATGTACTCTTTTATTACTAATACATACGCACCAACGGAAAAAAATGTTTAATCAGCAATAAAAAGATGGAAAATTTTTGCCCGTTAGGTTTTTCGATGCGACAGTTTAAAAATAGCATATTTTTAAAAGCAGTACATTTTCTTCGAAACAGGATTTCCTTTAAAAAATTCCCAAAAATCGACAAATGTAAGTACGATTTTGTAACAAATTTTATTTGAAAAAGAAAACTCTGTAGTTTCCAATGATATAAAAAATATAGTGTTCGGACGAAAATTTAGCTTGTGATAACGTAAAATACGAGAAAAATGGCACAAAACCTCACAAAACATAAAATAACTCAAAAACTATTAATCCGATTAATTTCATTTTTACGGCATATGAGGTTCTAATTATTTAGTAACTATTTTCTCGAGGAATTTATAATGGGTGTAAAATACTATCATCAAATTCTTTGGCGGAACACAGAAAAGAGTGAGACGTAACAAATACTCTGTTGAGCTAAGTAATACAGAATGTAGTTTTAGTTGCAACCTAAAAGCAACGGATCAGGAGAAGATTTGCTGAATTGTTCCTTAATTCGAGTATCTGGAAATTATAAGGGAATTGAGAGGTCACGGAATTCTGCTTAGTGATTTGACCATTGCCGAAAATTTTCTTTGTATGAGAAAAATGTGAAGGGAGATCCGTATTTTGATCGGTACGGAACATGCAGGGAGTCTTTTTACAGGGGGGTTAAAACTTTGTCAGGTGGATTGGTGGCCATGAACATGAATTTAGATTGACCAATTATTGGAGGTTGTTCTGATTAAAACTCAATGGAACATAATGACATTCTTTTGTCTTTACATGTAAATAATTTTAAAGTTTCTGATTTATGGTCGCTTGATTCACTTAGTATTACTGACCCTGCGCTGTCTCAGACAAAGAAGGAAATTGAAGAGATAACCGTAAAATATTTTAACAACACGATAGAAATAGACAGTGAGGGAAGTTACCAGGTGTCATTTCCGTGGTTGGAAAGCCATCCAGAACTTCATGATACCATGACTATGGCAGAAACTAGATTAAAAAAATGTGTAAAAGATCTTCAAATTAAAGACTGTTTAAATCACTTTGAAAATGTGTTTGAGAAGTGGGTTGGAGAGGCCATCACAGAATCAGTTAGTGATTTAGACGGAACAAAGGGGGCATGGCACTACTTGCCAGATAGGGCGGTGATAAAAGAGATGTCCACCCCACAAATCCGCCCAGTCTTTGACGTATCAGTCAAGGTGAAAAACTCGATTCCGTTAAACGACTGCCTCTCAAAGGGACTGAATTAGCTTGAGCTGATTCACGAGATGACGAACAAATTCCGTATGGGCAGGTACGTGTCATTGAAGACATCCGAAAGTCATTTCTAGAAATTGGCCTTCATCCTTAACACTGAGTCTTCCGCCTTTTCTTTCGTGGGAGGAAGGCGACCCTTCAAAGCTAAAAGTTTACAGACACCCAAGGGTGATTTTGGCGTAAATGCCAGCCCATTCTTACTTCCGGGCACTATCAACCATCACTGAGATAGTAAAATTGAAGAAGAGCATTTATGTGGACAACTGCGTCGCAAGTGTCAACTCTGTGGAAGAGTTGAATAACTTTATTTCGGAATCCAAAGAAATAATGTCCGCAGGGAAGTTTGACCTAAGGGGATGGAAACATAATCCATATAGTAACATAATCCAGAATTGGATATATCTAGGGAAGACCAAAAAGAACAATTCCAGGTCTTAGGTTTTGAATGGAACCTAAAAGAGGATTTGCGAAATGAGTCAAAACTTTCATTAAGTACGAGAAACGTTCTGTCGATTATGCAAAAACTGTTTGACCCCATAGGATTTACAAGTCCAGTCACGCTCATCCCAAAACAAATTTTGCAAAAGTGTTGGAAAAGAAAAATCTCACGGGATGGACTTCTACCTACCGACTTATCCAAAAAAATTCCTTCGTTGGTTACCTCAGCTGTCCTACTTAAGAGAAGTAAAAATTTCATACAGAGACGTATCTTTGCATGTCTTCTGTGACGCGATCTCGATAAGTTATGCTCCGTGCGTCATCGTGAGACTGGACTGCGCGAACTCCTCGAGCGCGAACTTGTGCAGTCAAGGTCTAAAATAGTACTCGTGAAGCCAACAGCAACAGCCCGCCTTGAAATTTTGTCCTGTACCATAGGGGCTCGATTGGCGAAAACTGTGAAAGAAGATCAAGACTTAGGAAGCATCCAAACGCACTATAAGAGTGATTCGATGAACGCCCTCTACTGGATTAAAAGAAAAGAAAATTGGGCAACGTTTATTCAAAATACAGTGAGAGAAATTAGAAATATCAGTGATCCAAAAGCCTGGAATCATATAGCATGAAGATTCAATCTCGCAGACCTGCCGTCCGGGGGGGGTGTCACCCCCAAAGAGCTAGAAAAATCCAAGTGGTGGCAGGAACCAAAGTAGAAATACCAACCACCTGAAGAATGGTCCACTATGCCCGAGGTAACCTCAGTTCCAGAGGTTGTGAATACACAGAGACGAAAAGCGGTAGTAATGGCCAGCAATACAACACTCCCAGGCTCAAGGTAAAGCCAACTTTCAAGTAAAATTTCAAGTAAGGCCAACCTAGGCCATGGCCTAGGGCGCAGCAGTCACGTGAGCGCAGAACAAAGAACTCCCCTGCAGAACAATCACGGAGGAGGAAAAGAGCTGGAAAGGGGAAACATTGACGACTTTATTTTGAGTAATTTTTGCGCAAGCCAAGACAAACATATTTTTGGCTAGTCCGTGATCTGTGTGCGAAAAATTTCTTCTTTTATCCTTAGTACGGTTTGTTATCTATAGAAAACACATGTGTGGAGATCTATTTACCTTCCTTCCCTTCCCAACGCAGAACATGCGAAATTTGGCGACGTGTGTCGCAGAACAAAGAGATCCGCTGCAGAGCAATCTCATTGAGGAAAGGAAGGGGAGGGGAGAGAAGAATTATTAAAAGTAAGTTATCATCCCAAAGGAGCCTGGCCGTCCGTCTATGCGCTTCCCATATCGTATAGATCCCCGAAAAAGGAACTACTATGTCCCCCATCCCCCCACACACCCACACACAAACAATCGCACACAAAAAAAATCTAGACAGTGTGCATTGTATACTTCTTTTCAATAACCATCCTTTCTTTTTTGAGATTTTTTTCAGTTCAGTTTTAGGTTCAGCTTAAGTTAATGCTTTCACTTCTCCCCGATTGCAGGCTTCAAAAATATACTGCCTTCAGATTCTAAATTTTTCTCAGTGACGATAGACTCCCGTAAAACACTTATCTCTGCCCCAGAATCTAGAATCCCTCTAAATGTGCCTTTCTCAATCTAAATGTCAGCTCTAGGGAGTTCATCCTCTTTCTCACTCCTAGGAATACTTTCACCTTCTGGAAAATGTACCGACACTTTAGTTAACCCTTTATTCGTTTCAGGAATATGTTCCCCTTATGGAAAATGTACCGACACTTTATTTAACCCTTTATCAGTTTCTAACTTTTGTGTTTTCTCTTTTAATTGATCACAATTAAGCTTAAAGTGCCCCTTTTCGTTTCAGAAAAGATATTCTAAAGCCTTTATATTTTCTTTAAACTTCTTTGGGATAAACGACCTTCGGTTTCACCCCACGTATCCGGTCCCTTGGTTATTGGCTTACTTTGAATATAATTAACCCTATCCCTCGTTAATGATAAAGTTTCTGTCATACAGCCGTTAAGTCTAGGTTTCGCAGCTATAAAATTATCCACTTCATTTCAAAGTTCCTCTGTTTCAAACCACCCTACCTTCTCCTTTAAATATATTTGTGATGTTATGGGGCAACCTATCCTTAATGAAATCCGCTACTGTGAGGTTCTTTAATTTTTTGAAATTTTTCACTTCCCTCGCCTCCAGATATAAATCTAGTGCCTCGCGGATCTCAACACTATAATGTGTATATGATTTCCCATTTCCATTTTCATATGTTTCCAAATTTTTCTTTTGTTGCAGGAGAGTTATGCAATACTCCCTTAAAATAATTTCTTTAATTCTGACACAGCTATTGCATTACCACCCCAAATAACATCTAATCATTTTACACGACCATTTCTCCAATGCAAAATTATTTTACCTTGAAACGTCTCTGGGACTTCATATAACTGAAACATTCGTTCTGCGTGCTAAAAGAAAAATAACCAGTCGTCCGCTTTAGTGGGAGGTTTCAATAACATACCCTTCATTAACTTTAAATAGTCCAAGAAGTTGTTGTTTACCCTTTCCACTGTTTCCTCTGAAATGGCCGAACTAACGCTTGCCCCGTGTTTTTGTATCTGAAGTTCTTTTTATCTTAATTCATGTGCTCTATCAGCTTCAAGCTTAGCAGTCCTTTCCTTTTCCTCTCGTTCTTGAATAACCGAGGCTAGGAGCTCTAGTTCTTTAACAACCTCCTCCTCAAATTGCTTCGATTCAGGGATGAGTTTTCGCAAATCCACCACCTTTGCATTTGGTGGTACCTCTTCGCATAACTCTATACTCCTGGATCAAATTTATTGCGGGCTTTATATAATAGTCTAAGAGCCAGCGACCGCCTGACCTTCGTCATAGTATAAAAGCTGAAACTTTCTCTGCGCATACCCCCCAACAGAGGTAGGAACAATCGGCCACTATAAAGTTTGGATGATCGTGGCTTTGGCAGGTAACAGGTGGCAAAAGTGTATAAAATTGCCGAAAATTTCGTCATTTCATAAAGCTTAATTTTTTTACATGTTCTTCTTCGCAGTACTAGAAATCACTTTATCCCTTGCCAGACACTTTTCCATTGTGGCAAACCCCGCCAGACAATCTCAAAGTCATGGAAAACTGTTGTGTTCGTAAACTCCCGCGACGAAATACGTCAAGCTGTCACAAAGTGCCAAGCACATTTTATACTGCTACTTCTGAACTTTCTTACGCGCGAAGTTTCTCGCAGCGCGCTCGTAATAGAATTACGTTTTTCAAGACTTTGAGATTGTCTGGCGGGGGTTTGCCACGATGTAAAAGTGTCTAGCAAGGGATAAAGTGATTTCTAGTACTGCGAAGAAGAACATATAAAAAAATTAAGCTTTATGAAATGACGAAATTTTCGGCAATTTTATACACCTTTGCCACCTGTTACCTGCCAAAGTCACGATCATCCAAACTTTATAGTGGCCGATTGTTCCTACCTCTGTTGGGGGGTATGCGCAGAGAAAGTTTCAGCTTTTATACTATGACGAAGGTCTGGCGGTCGCTGGCTCTTGCTCTATAAGAACGCCATGTCACAAGGGAAATATTAAAATACACTAAAATATTAAAATACCCTAAGCTAGCTCCTACTTAGAACCCATCAAGCAACAAGAATTATACCTGAACTATTGTTGTACAATACACTATATAAAGGGTGCTCCAAAAAGATGGTAGCGGGCTTTATTTCTTTATCTATTACAGATAAGTGGGCAGTGTCAATTGAAAAAAATGCTCAAAATAAAATCGGAAATAATACTCCCATAAGAAAATATTCCTCTCGTTAATTTTCAAAAGGTTACACTTTTCAAATTTTTATACGACCCCCGCACAAAACAATTCCCAATTAGTAAAATGTGCCCTATTCACTCAAGCGGTGACATATGAAATTTGAGAACTACAACTTAAAAAGTGTCAGAGATATGAAGATAAATATAACGCTGACTGAAACCACTTTTCGATGGCTGTCGAAGGAAAAAAATCACGTCAAATGATCGCATTTCAGGGGTCGTACAGAAATTACGAAAGAAAATCTTTTTTACCATTCTAGGAATAAACGTTTACATACAAAATCATGTATAGTCCCCGATCATCTTTCTTCAAGATATATCTGCGACTTCGCATGATCAAAGGCTCAAATTTGGTACTTCACCTCATTAGTGCATGGGGCATATTTTACTAATTGGGAATGTTTTTGTACGGGGGTCGTATTCAAATAAAAAATTGTAACTTTTTGTAAATTAACGAGAGGAAATTTTTCTTAACGGAGTATTATTTCCGACCTTATTTCGAACATTTTTTACAATTTACACTACCCACTTATCTCTAATAGATAGAGTTAAACCCCATTTCAACCACAGAAAGATTACAGCAGACTACAACTAAAGTCAAGGATGCAAAGACCTAGCGAGACACTACAAGAGCTCTCCCTTCGGATTCAAATAGTGTGTGGTGGCGAAGGAAAGAGGCGATCGTACAAAAACTTCGAATGTGTGAGGTATGAAGGAATGACGGTTTGTCATGTCCGAATAGTTTTCTTGAAGAGCGGCGGATGGCAGAGGGAGGCATAAATCTTTTCGGGGAGTTTGTTTATTGGGGAATTAAGGAATTGTTGAATGTTGGTGGTGTTACATTCTTCAACAGATTAATAGCTATATCATCAGGATGGCTTTTCGGGATGGGGATTGATGAGTAAAAATAAATATATTCAGAATGTGCTGCATCACGCATTAAATACTGGAAAAATTTAATCTAACGTTGAGTAAAAAAATTATCTATAAGTAATACTTGGAGGCGGAAATGTAAATAGTTGTAAGGGGGGAAAAATGACGCGTGTGCAGGCCCATAACTAAACTGTTTATATATATATGTCACGCTGACACTACGTGCATATTTTTTTATGAAAAACTTATTAATACAAATCTTAATTACTATTGTTTAAATTTAAACTAATAATCTATTCTAAATTTTATTAATTGTAAGTTTTTAACAGTAAGTGTTTTTAAAGTTTTCAAATTTCCTTTTAGCCTTTTCATTTGTAAGGCAATAACGTACTTTTAAATCATTTCGATTTTCTGCCTTCGGCAATGTTAATCAACCTTACAGCTGCAATCTGTTTTATTTATTTTTTTCTTCCCGTCTACTGTTCGCACTATTATTCATATAAAAGCCTAACTTGCAGTAATACACTGTTACCAGACCGCAGTGTTTTGTTTTCTTTTTGCTTCTCTGTGTGCAGATGCACTCATCGAATGTTCTAGAAAAGTGTTTCGAATTCCGTTTTTCTCTCTTACATACGTAATAGCTTAACGGCAAAATTTGACCTCGTGACATCCCCCTTCCCCTGTGCATCTTTGAATATGAGTAGTGAGTTGTGAGTTAGCGGCCAAGAGTAGAGCTGTGTTGGAGGTTTGGACAAGCACTTGCCCTCGGGTCTTGTGCCTCTGTCCATGGTCATAATGTATTCTAGTTTTATGTGAAAATATGTAATTGTTCCATAATTCAATATTTATTGTGTGCAAATTAACCAAGAAGCTTATATTGTGCCTTCCACACGCTTGTTATAATTTTCAGTCCCATGGCAATGCCTTTCTGAGGTATACTTTTGTTTTTGTTTTTACACACTGTAGTCTTGCATACATAAGTCCATGTCACAACATACGCGAAATTTATTCAGCTTATTTAATTATTTTTTGCTGTCCAATTTTTACCTCACACTATAGTTTTTTTTTACTTTGTCATTTTTTTTACACAATTTTGCAGTTGAAGTACTGATTTTTTTTCTTGAATTATATTGTTGTTGTCTTGGCACACATTGTGTACTTTTTAATGAGTGCTTGAGCCTTTTCATGTGAATAGCCTGATCCCCTATTTGTATTGGGGGGTTCCAGTTTCTTGTTTAGAGGTCACACAAGGATTTTTTTT
Source organism: Cheiracanthium punctorium (assembly GCA_038373885.1). Classification (NCBI taxonomy): domain Eukaryota; kingdom Metazoa; phylum Arthropoda; class Arachnida; order Araneae; family Cheiracanthiidae; genus Cheiracanthium; species Cheiracanthium punctorium. Next base: position 24,861 of record JAWZYV010015357.1, read on the forward strand.
TTTGGGCTTTTTTAAATTTTCAATAATTTGCTATGCACAGTTATTTTTATTTTTTTGCCGAGTGTTTGTAAACTTGTCATTTTACACTTTTTTTTTTGTATTTTCTACTATTCTATGCATATGTGTCTTTTAGATTCTTGGTAATAATAAAGTGAAGTCAAACAATTCCAATTTCCTCAAAACTACTTTTTTTTGCACACTTTTTTTTTCTTTTTCAATTTCCTTTTCGACATACACTAACTGCTTTGTTTTTTGTATATTAAAACTTACAACTCTTTTGTTATTTTGGATATTCGTTTAAAATACATTGCGTATGTTTAACGTCTCTAAGGTTAATGTGTTCAAATGTGAACAATGAAAAGTTCATTTCACACAATCAAAAGTTTCTCACAAGTTCAAATGTGAACTTGTCATTTTGAAATAATTTTCTGGTACTATAAAAGTATTATATGGATCCATTTTGAAACAAAATAATGGCCTTTTTGATGACGGTGATAATAAAATCCTAGGTTATGAATAGCATGTTTGAGAATTGTGATTAAAAATATTTTTGGATCCTAAAGAATTAATTTGAGAATATTATATGTGAAACGTTGTCTGTCAAACACTGAATATGAAAAGCTTACATATGAAGATAGTGTATTACCAGAAGTTTTGTATGTTTTTGTTAAGTATTGTGGCTAATATTTTTTACATATTACAACTTTTGAGAATGAATAGTTTTAATTACATAACTTGATTTGTATTACCAAAGTTTATTTCCATCCCAAACGTTTTATGTATGGTGACAGGATTTTCTTCCAAGACTTTTTTCTAAAGACTGTCATGCTCTTGTTTCAATGTTTCAAATTATAGCACCTACCTCCAAATTCAAGGTTATATTGGGACAATATTTCATATAATTGAATTTGAACTAATTATAAGACCAAACAAAAAATGCCTTGTATTAACAAGATTTCTTTTCTTGGGATATCAATTGCTTATTGGCGATATGTTACAAGAACTGTTGCGACCAATTCTCAAGAACTATATTTGAACTGTTATATTTACAGTAAATACCTAGTCACCTTATTTTACTTCAAGAAGTCTGAATCTTCAAAATTGTTTTATAAGTGAATATTTTTATCTTGCGTTTTACTGATTGAATATATGATGTGTATATTTTTTTCTCGAAAACTTGGGGGAGTATATGTCACGTTGACACAACGTGCTTATTTTTTTATGAAAAATTATTAATACAATCTTAATTACTATTGGGGTCATTCCACGTCAAATCAAACACAAAACTGTAGAAAGTTCATCACACCAACTTAGATTTTCCTCAAATTTTATATAGATGATATATAGGCTAAGACATCAACAAATCTCAGTTTTGAAGGTTCTACGATAATTAATTACCGAGAAATTAATTATTCAAATTTTTAAGTTTTCTGCAAGATGCGCCAACTTTTTTCTCAATTCCTTAAATAACTGCTTACCTGTAAAAGTTACCGAAGTGAAAATTTGTTTCTAGAGGTAACTTTTTACGCTGATTCCAAAAATGTTATCGAAATTTGCGTATCTTCTATAGTTTATGCATGAGCAGTACATTTGCTAAAAAACATCATGAATTTTTTTCGGCATGTCTGATCACAGACACATGTTTTAAATTTTTATATGTTGTTAAGTTGGAATAATCCTACATCCCAAAATAATTTCATCTTGGCTTTCTGCTCAGGAGCAGAGAAAAAAAAATGTATGTATGTACCTATATATCAGGATTTTCATATGCAATATTTATACTGAAGAAGAGAAAATTCAGAAGCGTTAGTCAATTTTCCTATGTCTTTTAAATTGATATCTGAAGTTTAACTACTACTCCAGGAATTTGCAAAAACTAGAAAATACATAAAAGTGCTTGTATCGGAAAACGTAAAACAAACAAACAACAAAAAATGCATGTCACACACAGTGTTAAATAAAAAAAAATTCTAAAGTTAAAATTTTGAATTACTTTTAATTTAACCCTGTTGTTTTTGGCAATCATCAGTGGCGTCTCGTGACTTTAAACTTAGGGCGTTGGAAACTGTATTAGCCCTGTGACCGGTTTTAAAATGGGCAGAAATGTGCTCAAACGGCTGCGAGGAAATTGGAACTCAGGGTTAACCTGCCCATTCCCATTTTTAGGAACATACTACGGAGATTCCCTTTACAGAATTTTAATAATAAGAAAAACAAATTTGTATAATATTCATCTATATTTAACAAAATCAGTTCGATATGCTCGTTTCAAAATTTTAAAGTTGAAAGTTAATTTAAGATGCATGTAATTTATTTACCAATATATCTAGGTGTTTTGTTGTGAAAACTATAGATCGGTGTGGGTAGTTTTATGTCTCAGCTGTTCAGCAGGCTAATTCGCACATCTAAATGCAAAAAATTTCTCATTTGCCATTTTAAGAATAAATTTATAAAAATGAAAGAAGGGAGGTTATTATTATGTAAGAAACGATAATTTCATTAAAATTATTATAAGACAATACATATAAATCAAATGCATATTTACTTCTATTCATTTGAATTCTAGTTCAAGCCGCCTTTCTTTCTGGAGAAACTTCTGAATAACTGCTTCATAAAATTTGGATTTATTTTCACGTCGTTATTGAGAAAGCAGTTCTTTTTCAATAGAAATAAGACTTAGATTAGTCATTCGGTGTTCAGTCTGAGTAGCGCGGCTCTTCAACGATGAGAATGATCTTTCTACAGACGATGTTGTAGCTGGTATTGTGGAAATGAATGTGGCTAATTTATAGATTTCTGTGAATCTACTCACTAAATTCATTTCTATCAAATGATTAATCACTTCAGGTGTTTTATTCCGTCCTTCATTGGAAGCGTACCAAACGTGCAGCTCATTCTGCAGTTTAGAAAAATTAAAAATATCCCCATAGACTTGTTGCAGCTTTTTCAATATATCATGAGGGAAATTTTCTCTTTTGCTGAAGTACACCAGTTTCCATGGATTTAGAAGTTCAAAATACTGCAATTTTTCAAAACTTGCAAATCTAATTAATATTTGGTTTTTAATGTTGTCGATAATTTCGAAGTAAAGTCTCCGACAATAATCCTTTCGTGTTTCACTATTTAATCTTCTTTTTTTTATTTGAATTAACTCTTCGTCTTCATTAACAGAAGACCACACTGTTTCAAAATGATCTCTTTCCTTTTGGAGTTGATTTTGAAATTCCGTAATTTTATTACTGCAGTACAAAATTTCGACATTTTTGCACTGCAGTATGTCGAATAAGACATCTGAGAAAGCAAGTAGGTTAGATAAAACCTTTATTAAAAATATATTTTGTAGATTTTTAAGGAAACTGCAGAATCCTCTAGCTGTTATTGCAGCTAAATTATCAAAATCTCCACTTTCACTAACGTGATCAAAAAACGCAATTAAAGCTTCTCTATTTTCACATACCATGTGGACAAGCCTCGAGGTAAAATTCCATCTAGTACTGGCTAATGACGGCAGTTTTCTTGACATGAAAGCGGAAAGTTCGTGTAGCCTCTTTGGAGAGTGTGAAAAAAATGCGGTTAGCGATTTTAATCCGGAAAAAAATGTTTTCCGTTCTCTATTGCATTCTAATGATTGCTGCAAAACTAAGTTCATTACATGTGCATAGCAGTGCGTAAACGAAGCTTTTGGGTATTTTTCCAGCACTTTGGTTTGGAGTCCACTGAGATGGCCGCTCATCACCGAAGATCCATCATATGTTTGTGCAATTAATTTATTTTCACACTTATATATATTGATGATTTCACAGACACGGTTGGAAAGAGCTGTTGCAGCTTTATCAGCGCTCATGTCGCGAAATCCAAGAAACCTTTCAACAATTTTTTTCTCGTTTTTGGAAAAATACCGCAAAACAGTTGACAGCTGAGATTTGTTGCTTATGTCAGATGTTTCATCAAACATAATAGCAACAAAATCCGTGTTCTGGATTTCTTCATAAATTTGATCCCTTAGAACGTCGGCAACTGAATTAATTAAATCGTTTTGAATGGTTGCTGAAGTGCCGCGGAAAACTGTGGAAGTCTGTAAATGTTCTTTTAACGTGGAATCAAATTCAGCACTTGCTATTAAAAATTCCATCTAGTTTCCCTTATTTAAAGATTCTGCATGCTCATCATGTGATCAGAAGGGTAGCTCCTGCTTTGCTAAATAGCAGACGGCATTAATAAGCCTCTTCAATATTTCTCGATTTTTTTTTTACTTTCTCATTATGAAACTCAATTTCCTTTCTTCGTTGGGAATCTAAAAGAACATCTATTCTCGCTGGAGTTGATACAAAAGTATTAAATTTCATGAAACTGGAAAGATGCATTTCAGATTCGCCATGCTTCTTCACAGCGGTATTAAGATGGTTTAGATCATCATAGCCTTGATTATTCCAAACGTTTTTCTTGTTTGAGAATAGTAAGCATATCCAACAGAAAAACTTATTTTCTTCACTGCATCCACAAAGCTAGTCTGATAATTCATATAAATTCATTCGAAAATGTCTCTGAAATCCAACACCACTTTTGCCTTTCACATTCGTCGAAATTGTGAGATTAGGGCATGGTCGACCATTCTCAATTATTTTCTTTTTCTCAACATAACTAAGTGACGAAAAACACTTTTTAATAGTGTTTGGATAACACTATTAGAAGCCATATTTTAAAAAAAGCTGAAAATCAACGCAGGAGAGGAGATACAGAACTGGTCAGTACGAATTCTCAAAAAAGAATGTTTTTTTGCAGGGAGAAAACTGAGAAAAGGAAAGGAAATGCGTGGGGGGGTGAAACCTGAAGCCCAAAGGGGACGGGTACTTTTACTGAAGTGAGGGTGTTTGTGACCCCCTCTGGCTATCTAGCTGAAAGCGTTGGATTTCGTTTCAACGCCTTGGTTAGCTTAAGCTAGAACCCCTTTATACACAGGCCGACCGATCGGCCATATTGGGTCGAACTGGTGAAGCGGGGGGTTGTTTTGCTTGGCGCGTTATCGCGTTCTTGGCGTCGTTTCCGTTACGAGCTCGCAATCTTTTTTGTATATCAGTTTGCGCGCTCAGTTTTGTGTTTTACGCTTTTTTTTTTTAAATGTATTTACCTTGTCGGCTTGGTAAAACTTTAAGAAAGTTTATTTAATAGTTACACTTATATATATAATTTATATAAGAATTTTGGTCTGATTATTAAATTTCTATACATAAAATAAATTTGTATAACAGTTATTAAACTTTAATCAGCAACCGTTTTTTTTTTTTTTTTTTTTTTTTTTTAATTATACAAGAATAAATTAATAGTACTGAATAATCATAAAAGTAATAAACATAAGGGGATATTCGAGATAATTTATAGTAATTTTTTTGTTTTTTTAAAGGTGTTTATAATTGGTGTTTCAATAAGATTTAACTTCTTAAACATTTAAAATAGTTGAAAATATGCAGTATTTACTACCAGAGAAAACTTTGTTGAATTATACAATTATTAATTTTTTTCAGTTGTAGTTGTTTTAAAATTTAATTTAATGAAAATTTAAAACTGAAAAGCTTTCTAGTGTTATTTTATAATGAATAACATTATTTATAACCGTAATTTATAGGTCAAATAATTCTTTTGCTAAAAAAACTCGTCCCAAATTTCGCATTATTGAACCTCAGCTGTTGCAATACTTCAATCAACGAAGAAATTTGTTAATGTGTAGAGATTATTATTCTGCAATTTTTAAATACTTAGTACATAAAATTTGGTTTGCAGTTTTGATAGATAACAAAATCAAGAACCTATCATAATATTCAACTATTTTTAATTCATATATGTCCAGACTGTTTTCATTGCATTCTCTAATTTTTGCCGATGCCTGCAGGAATAGTCAAATTCTCGAAATGAAGAATGACAACTTTTCTTAGAAATTAATGTGTAAAAAGTGAAAATGTTATATCCTTATTTTAATTTGTAGAATTTGGATTCAAAGGCTAGGAAAATTGAATAACATTTGTTCAGACAGCAAAAATATATATTTTGTAGCTAATTTTATTTTCATTCATATGATCTTTAAAAATTTTGGCAATTCAGTTTACCTCCTCAATTTTTGTTTGCAGTAGGGGAGAATATGAAAAACCTTTACACTAGTTCCATAATAAACTGTGGAAAGGTTTTAAAACTTGTGGTTCAAAATTGTATAGATGGAAATAAAATGCCAATGTGATTTTTCTATTTTGGAATATCTGAAATTTGAAGCCAAGATCACACAATATTTAATTGAAAAACTTGTAATATGGAAAATAAATATATAATCTTTAATATTTATACTACAACAGTAGCCAAGATCAATGAACAAAAAACTACCAGAGAAAACTTTGTTGAATTATACAATTATTAATTTTTTTCAGTTGTAGTTGTTTTAAAATTTAATTTAATGAAAATTTAAAACAGAAAAGCATTCTAGTGTTATTTTGTTATGATGAATAACATTATTTATAACCGTAATTTATAGGTCAAATAATTCTTTTGCTAAAAAAGCTCGTCCCAAATTTCGCATTATTGAACCTCAGCTGTTGCAATATTTCAATCAACGAAGAAATTTGTTAATGTGTGGAGATTATTATTCTGCCATTTTTAAATACTTAGTACATAAAATTTGGTTTTCACCTTTAATAGATAACAAAATCAAGAACCTATTACAGTTGACGGCCAAAACTCCGCACAACTTCTCTGATATAAATAATGAAATTTGCAGTCATTTGCCAGTGATGAAATTGTTCAAAAGTGTCTTGAATCCAGATTCACATGCTTCTGCTGATGATGATGAAAATTTGGGTAATAATAATAATAAAATCCATTTGATAAAAGTTAAGGTATTCTTATCCTAAGTTTTTAGTACAGCAAATTTCTTCAACAAAACAAGACTTATTGATAATATATAATTTGCAAAAATATATAAATAAAAGAATGAAGCTGAAAATAAAAAAAAATAATAATATTTTAAAACAAATAACCATAGAACATGTTTCCAAAATTAGAAAAGGAAATTTTGAAACAATTTGCTTTTCTAGTCATCATGTAATTTTTTCCTTTTTTCTCCTATGCTTTTTTATTTAATTTGAAAATATAAATGAAATACTTTTGACAGTGCTTTTATTTAATTGTATTCTACATTTTTAAAATCAGAAATGTAATTATTTATCTTTTATGGGCCTGAAATGCACAAAATCCGCACAAGCCTTGGTCCCAAGCTGTGCAGATTTCTGGCTCTCTACTGTATAACATTCAACTATTTTAAATTTATATATGTCCAGACTGTTTTCATTACATTCTTTAATTTTTGCCGATGCCTGCAGGAATAGTCAAATTCTCGAAATGAAGAATGACAACTTTTCTTAGAAATTAATGTGTAAAAAGTGAGAATTTTATATCCTTATTTTACTTTGTAGAATTTGGATTTAAAGGCTAGGAAAATCGAATAACATTTGTTCAGACAGCAAAAATATAAAAATTTTAGCATTCTGAAAAAGTGAATGCTAGCACAAGCAGGGTAAGTATTTTGTAGCTAATTTTATTTTCATTCCATATGATCCTTAAAAATTTTGGCAATTCAGTTTACATCCTTAATTTTTGTTTGCAGTAGGGGGAGAATATGAAAAATCTTTACACTTGTTCTGTAATAAACTGTGGAAAGATTTTAAAACTTGTGGTTTAAAATTGTATAGATAGAAATAAATTGCCAATATGAATTTTCTACTTTTGAATATCTGAAATTTGAAGCCAAGATAAGACAATATTTACCTGAAAAACTTGTAATATGGCAAAAATAAATAAATAATCTTTATACTAGAACAGTAGCCAAGATCAATGAGCAAATAAACATCGTTTTTCAATTTATTCATCCACATAAAATGAAAAAAAGAAATCAAGGTGTGGGGGGAGGAAATAGACAAGAAAGAGGCTAATTGACGAATGCAATCAAAATCTTTATTTAAAAAATCCAAGATACAAAATCCAAGTTGTACAACTTTTAAACGGCTACCAAGAGGACTTTAAAAAGCATCAATTTAATGTGCACATAATTCACCTTTCACCATAGAATTCACGAGTATTATTTTTAATGCATTTTATATCACAATTATTTAACTAATAACATACATAATTAAAAAGAAAATAAATACTTATGTATGTGTTACACCAATATTTCAACCATACTACTGTCATCAATCAATAATTAATTTGAATAAACCTTAGTAGTATACAGCCGGATATCCAGCAGAGCAGTCCGATATCTGGTAGATCGGATATACGACAGTATTTCGGATATTAAAAAATCAGCCAGATACTGGATACATACTTACCCTTATAGCATTTTTAATTTCTAAAATTCCACAGAAAAGGTTAAATATAATTAACTACTGATTTGAAGTTTTATTAAATAAAGTTAAGAACAATAAAAGAAAATGAAGTTGTTGAATAAAAGGTAAATAAATCAATTAATACACCATTTTCTAGATTTCTGGTGACTAACAATTTATTAATTATGACCACCTTACTGACTTGAAAAAACTCACTTTGACTGTGCTGACTTCAAAGAAGCAGCTTTAGTTTTTTTGGCTTTATTCAGAAAATCTGAAGTAAAAACATATTATTTTAACACATAATATGTTTTTACTTCAACACACTACTTTTAAACACATTATTTTCTCGAATCGTTCGTTGGATCATTTTTTCGTTGGATCATGGTGCCGATGCAACCACTTAGATTCATATTGAAAAGGCCAAAAAGGCCCAAGCATAGAATATCATTTCAATTTAAAACCTAATACATTTCTTTTTAATATCAATTTCAATTTTAAAGAAATAAGCACAAGTTAGGAAAAAAATATCCGGAAATGCACAGACAGCAGAGTCAATGACTCTGTGTATTATGAAGAGTGAACATCAATGTCCATGATTCATTCATGAAAAAATTGATACACGAGATGACGTTGAAAAATTTCAAAAAATGAATGTGCTCGCAGCGAGCAGATTCGAGGTCAAATCAGAAGAATCTCACAAAGACTGGATGTTTCTCTTTATGCATAAGGCAGTTTCAGGATGTTATAGACAGGAAGGAGTAACTTGAATGTCATGAAAGAGTTTAAAAAAATTTTTAGAATTAAAAACCATAGTATGGATGCAGACTACAGTGCCGACGGCTTGTTTTACTGTGAAGAGTGAACATTAATGTCCATGATTCATTCATGAAAAGAATGATACAAGAGATTCAGTTGAAAATTTTCAAGATGAATGTGCTCATGCAACAGGCAGCTTCGCGATGTTATAGACAGGAAAGAGTAACTTGAATTGTCACAAAGTGGTCCAGAAGACTTTTTTTAAAGAATTTTTTCTTGAATGTCACGAAGTGGTACAGAAGACTTTAAAACATTTTTTTGGATTAAAAACCATAGTATGGATGCAGACTGGAGAGTCGATGACTCCATGTACTTTGAAGAGTGAACATCAATGTCCATGATTCATTCATGAAAAGAATGATACAAGAGATGCAGTTGAAAAATTTCAAAAGATGAATGTGCTCTTGCAGCGGGCAGCTTGGAGGTCAAATCAGAAGAATTACACAAAGACTGGATGTTTTTACTTTGCTCGCTAATGCCAGAAATCGTGCATCTGCTGCTTCTAATTTCTCCTCTAACTCTTTGACCTTTTTTCTCAAAATTTCATTTTCCTTTATCAGTGTTTGTTGATCCAATTCAGGAGCATTTTCATCAACCTAAAAAAAAAAAGAATTATAATAACATTTAAAATAATACACAATTAAATTTAGGAGAATATCAAGGTTTATCACTCAGAAAATTTTTATTTTGTAAAAATTAAATAAATTATTGGGTTATGTGTTGTACAAAAAGTATGCCAATTTTTTTCGGTTGCTAAAGGACAGGTCTTGGTACATCTGAATGATTGAAAACAAATAACATTATTACAAAGGATGATACTGCAGTCAAATTTGTGAAAATTTTTCATTTCAATCCGCTTTCCTTTGAAAGCAGCATGAAATTTCCAGATAACTCAACACTACATTAAAAAATATTAAGAAACTACCATCAATTATTGAACTAATAAAACACTTTAAAGGATATATTAATGGAATTTTAAAATACAGTAGATTCTTGACTTACATGAGGGATGCGTTCCAAGACCCAAGAAGAATAACTTTGAAAATAAACACTGATTTGTGAAGGATCTGCTTTTTATAGAAAGAATTATGCAAAGGTTTCGTTTTTAAGACTAAATATTCTTCGAAGAACCATTAACAAACACGTATTTCTGCAAAGCCTTGATATTAATATAAATTACTGATTCCCCCCAACCAACAAAGAAAAAAACGTTTATAAAACACGAATTTACATTTCATCGGAACAGCATTGTAATTGCTTCGAAATTGTAAACTTTTTTTATAGAGTTGAACTATTCTGGAATAAAAGTTCTTTTTAAAATTTTCCCATCTATTTCAGGATTACACGACATAATATATAACCCTCGTGAATGTCAGACAATACTAACCAAACAATCATTAAAAATGTTTACATGATAGTTAAGTTTAGCTGCACTCGACATAACAAATCTGAAAATATTAAAAAATATCTTTCGCATTAGTGCATTTTTTAAGAGAACTTTATAATTAGAGGTAGCAAACTAATAGTCTTATACTAAATAAATGACATTTAATGCTTCAAAATCCTTTAATGCCTGACATTTTTTTAAATTACTTTACAAGTATAGGTATTTAAAGTCATTTTATCTTGTCAGTTACTTTATGAATGTGGCTAGCAAATTCTACATGGATGATAAAAAAAAAAAATTGCTCAAGAGAGGGTTATGCAGGTAGAAAGAAAGAAAAGAGATTTAAAAAAAAAGGAAAAAAATTGTAATTTTGAAAATCATGATCATAGTGATATATCAGTACAAACAAAATATTTTCCATGTGTTACTAAATTACGGGGGCAGTGTTATATTACATCACTTTTAGAAGGTTGTTAAGGAATGATTTTTGAAGACTAGAGAAACACGGTTCTTGATTTATGATAATTTTTAAACTTTTTCATTTTGAAAAGTCCAAATTTTGGACTTTTTCATTTTGAAAATAGCATTTATCACTGAGTTAAATTATTTGCACATCTTTTCTCTCTATTCTAAAAAAGAGTAACCGCCACCGCTGCCACTGTGAAAAGTCATGCTATCTCTACCAAAACTGTGGGGATTTGTGTTTTGAAAAAAGGTGTCCACGGATTCGGAAAATTCGAGGGAAGTCGATAAGCTGACTTAAATTTTAAAATTTTAATTATTTTAGAAGATATTAATAAAATACTGAAAAAATAAGCATAATGGTTGCCAGGTTTAGCAATTTGCTCCAGCATAAAATCATTCATGCCTTTGCAACAAAGGAATTCCAAGTATGCCCAATACTGTGAATTTGACAAACATGAAGTAGAATTACACCAATTTTGTGTCAAATTAAAAAAAAATATGTGAAATAAATAAGTCAAAGTGTGTTACTTAATATTCGCAATTTTCAAATAGTAGTAAGTTCTCTCAGATAACAAGGTTTAAAATTACCGATTATTCCTTTATCTAATACATAACTAATTTAAAAAGCACAATTTTGGCATCAGGCAGGACCACGGCTGTCTCCCCAAGCAAGGTGAATCTAAATATTGTGTGCATTCCAAAATGCTAACACCCAGCATTTTTAAAATAAAAAATAATTCAAATGCAGATCATAGCAATGCCAGTTAGAACAGCCTGTGTATTTGACACCTGTAGAAATAATTAGCGGAGTTAACCATGCCATTATACCAGTTTTCGTACAGCTTGGATATTTGCCAGGCCAACGAGATGATACATTTCGTGGTGCTAAATAAGCCAATCTGCAAAGCATTATGTATATGAATGTATGGATAATTGTTTTCACGACAACCTTACATGAGCAATAATTATCGGTTATGAGCATGTGTAAATTGCCAAATAATGATAAATCACCATTGATAGCAAGATATTCTAGCTGTTCCATACATTTTATCAAAGAAAACATATGAAGCACTGTTTTCTTAGAAATCGTTATGAACTAAACGTATACGTAAGTCACCAAATTATGAAAAATCGCCTTGGATGGCAAATATGCAAGGTTTTTATAGGTTTTACACAATTAAAAATAGTGTAACATTTAAATTTTTATGTTCTAAGAAACATGCAAGAACCAAGCAATGTGTTTCTCAGTAGCATTGGATCAAATCTTAGGCTTTTGTCAGTGGAAATCATGCCTGTTTGACGAATAAGCCTTATTAGGGGTCGAACCCCTCATATGAAAAACAACCGTACAGAGTCTAGGGGCCTTGGCCCAAAGTCACTTAAATAAATTATGAGACAAAAATAATTTTTTTTCAAAGTATACGCTGTCAAATAACACTAGTGTTATTAAATAGGAAAGGTATCCAGTTTTTTTTTAAACGAGCAATACAGACACAATTTTCTTTAAACATGTAAACTAATTTAAACACATTGTTTTTAATACATAAATTAACAATTAGAGGAGGTAGATATTTGAAAGAGACATATAAAATAGAATTTGTTTTTATTTTTCAGAAGAGCAAGGCCAATTCAATTATTGGGAAAAAGTATCAAATCATTTTGTGTGAAACTGGAAATGTATTTATATATATATACTTTTGAAGGTACAAAGCACAACAACATTCTATGCATCATGTCTAGTTTTGTTAAAATATCCCTAAAGAAACACTACCAATTATATGTTGAATTTAACTTTTACTATAATTAAAATACAACGTCATTTTATAATGTCATTTGATGAGTTTAATTTTGAAGAAGAATAATTCAAGTGATAAGTTAAAACAATTTTATTACAAATTACAACTATCGCGTATTAATTTCATTTTGATGTAGATTATATGCCGCCAAAGTTTGGCGGGATACGATCAATCCATTTATCCCGTAATAATTGAAAGAAAAAGCTAACACATGCTTGTATTTTTTTAGTAGCAGGATAATATATCAATAAGAATGTCGTATTTACTTAGAGTAAGGAGTAGAGTAGAGAAAAAACAATGTTTCAAAATCAAAACAAATGTCGGTTGGCGACAGTTTGATCATGAATGTTTACGTTCTTATAAAAGACAAAATCTAAATAATCTTTACTAATAGACCATGAATATTGTTGTATTATTGTTTTAATGTAAGTACTAATTTAGTTTTATGATATCGGTAGTCAAATTAACGTAAATATTAAATGCTTTTAAAAGGTAATAATTACGGCAACCCTAACAGTAACAACACGAGAAAAAATAGCGTATAATATGTATGAATATAATAATTGAAAGGAAAATAAACAGTTAGATCACAGATTTATACACATAACTGCAAAACTAAAACTACATTTTAAAATAATTTCAGACTTACTTCACATAATCTTGAATTCGCAGTTGGATTCCAACTCTCCCTTCTGCAATTTATAATCCATTTTTTCCTTCTGTCATGATTTTTCAGGGGACCTAAAAAGACGATAACCCGTTTCCGTGCGATTTGAAAAATTCACTGCACAATATCCAACCATTTTTATTGATCTTGAACAATTAGAAAACATAAATTTTATGACATAGGCGTACGATCCAATATGGCGGCCTGACACAACTTTCGAACCAAAATTCCGGGCAAGTCAGCTCCCCCCTATAGTAGCCTTAGCTTAAGCAAGAGGTAGAAGACGTAAAGCGCATGCTCCAATTAGTAGTGGTGGGAATATAGCTGAGACGTCTCCAACGCCTTGCTTATCTCGACAAGCATGTTTTACTGCCACACAGGAAGGCTCGTAGTCTGGTCATTTGGGAGCTGGGAGGGGAGGGGGTGTGAGGGAAAACTGGGGAAACATTAGGATTCTCACAATAGAGTCAAGTAAATTGCAGGATTTTTTTTTTCTGTTTTTGATTGGGCGTTAACACACGACTTGCACACCCTGAGAAAACGCCACTGGCAATCATCCATCAGCCAATAAATCTTTGTAATTCTGTATGACATTCAAGTCAATAGAAGGAACAAAGTTTATTGAAAGAATTGAATTCCTGTAAGTTACAGTACTTATTTACCTTTAACAGAATGCGAACAAAATTGTGCTTTGGCTAGTTTTGTGGATACAGCAATTTGAAATAGGTTTTACTGTATACTGTATTAAATTTTTATTCTTACAACAACTAGCATAGCAATGTCAAGCACATTGTCAAATTGCACATTTTGTGATATATTGCAGAATAAATGTCATGTAACCAGTTATTCACGGCAAACTTTTACGTCTACCCTCCTAGGAGGATTATATTCGAAATGTTCTGAAATCGATTTTTAGGCATTCTTGAATGTTGTGTATTTTACAGCAAGAATTTTATCAATATCTCTTTTCTTCTTTGAGATCCCGCAGAATGTGCGAAAAGAAAATTTTGGGCCTTTATCCTCTATAAATTACGAATTTTTGAAAATACTCTCTAATCTAGCACCTACGCTATAAAATCCCACTCGTGCTAAATTTCGTGTTATTAGCTTCAGTAGTTTTGGCTAGGCAAAATATTGCATACGGAAAATGGATAGAACTTTCCGGTAGACTTAATATATATATATATATATATATATATATATATATATATATATATATATATATATATATATATATACATACATATATATGTTTTATTAAACATTGTTATTTCTTTTGAGTTCAATATCATGCAGAATTCCAAAGATTTATTGGCTGATGGATGATTGCCAAAAACAACAGGGTTAAATTAAAAGTAATTCAAAATTTTAACGTTAGAATTTTTTTTTAATTGAACACTGTGTGTGACATGCATTTTTTGCTGTTTGTTTGTTTTACGTTTTCCGATACAAGCACTTTTATGTATTTTCTAGTTTTTGCAAATGCCTGGAGTAGTAGTTAAACTTCAGATATCAATTTAAAAGGCATAGGAAAATTGACTAACGCTTCTGAATTTTCTCATCTTCAGTATAAATATTGCATATAAAAATCCTCATATGTAGGTACATACATACAATTTTTTTTCTCTGCTCCTGAGCAGAAAGCCAAGATGAAATTATTTTGGGATGTAGGATTATTCCAACTTAACAACATATAAAAATTTAAAACATGTGTCTGTGATCAGACATGCCGAAAAAAATTCATGATGCTTTTTAGCAAATGTACTGCTCATGCATAAACTATAGAAGATACGCAAATTTCGATAACATTTTTGGAATCAGCGTAAAAAGTTACTCCTAGAAACAAATTTTCACTTCAGTAACTTTTACAGGTAAGGAGTTATTTAAGGAATTGAGAAAAAAGTTGGCGCATCTTGCAGAAAACTTAAAAATTTGCATAATTAATTTCTTGATAATTAATTATCATAGAACCTTCAAAATTGAGATTTGTTTATGTCTTAGCCTATAAATCATCTATATAAAATCTGAGAAAAATCCGAGTTGGTGTGGTGAACTGCACTGTTTGATCTGACGTGGAATGACCCATTGTCGAAATTTAAACTAATAATCTATTCTAAATTTCATTAATTTTAAGTTTTTAACAGTAACTGTTTTTAAAGCTTTCAAATTTCCTTTTAGCCTTTTCATTTGTAAGGCAGTAGCGTACTTTTAAATCATTTCGATTTTCTGCGTTCGGCAATGCTAATCAAACTGACAGCTGCAAAAAGCTGTTTTATAGCTGCATCTGTTTTATTTATTTTTTTTTCTTCCCGCCTACTGTTTGCACTTATTATTCATATAAAAGACTATGTTGCAGTATTACACTGCTCCCAGACCGCAGTGTTTTGTTTTTATTTTTTCTTCTCTTTGTGCCGATGCACTCATCGAATTTTCTAGAAAAGTCTTTCGAATTCCGTTTTTCTCTCTTACAAACGTAATAGCTTAACGGCAAAATTTGACCTCGTGACATACCCCCCTGTGCATCTTTGAATATGAGCAGTGAGTTGTGAGTTAGCGGTCGAGAGTAGAGCTGTGTTGGAGGTTTGGACAAGCACTTGCCCTTGGGACTTGTGCCTCTGTCCATGGTCATAATGTATTCTAGTTTTATGTGAAAATATGTAATTGTTCCATAGTTCAATATTTATTGAGTGCAAATTAACCAAGAAACTTATATTGTGCCTTCCACACGCTTGTTATAATTTTCAGGCCCATGGCAAGAAGCTCAGTCCAAGAAGCTTATATTGTGATCAGGGGCGTAGCCAGAAATTTTTCATTGGGGGGTTACGACTACTACAACTCATATATATATGTATACGTGTGTGTGATAATGTTGTTAAGAATATACATTTTGTATGGCAAAAAATTCCTCATGGGGGGTTATGACCCCCCTATCCCCCCCTTGGCTACGCCCCTGATTGTGATCCGTAAAGTAAAAAAAATGCTCATTATCGTCATTTATCTGTTTCCTTCTGTGACTCAAAAAATAGCGCATTTTATATGCGTCAATAGATGGATATTGAGAGTTCTGCTGCACACCGCAGCCGCAGCCGGCCCATCCCCATGTTATTTCAATGGGCTTTTTTTTTCCTGCGAAAGCAATTTTTTCCCTGTGCACGGTTTTTATGTTCCTGCGGAGAGGCCTTGCATCATCAAAGAATAAACATTCTGGAGGCGAAGATAAGATAAGGTTTTTATCAAACTTTGTAGGTATTTCGCAATCGCTGTTCTGTACAACTGGTCGAATAGATTATTTCCTACCCCTAGCTCACTATAACTCACTCCCCAGATTCACCCCGCAGTTCAAAAAACCAAGCTGGTCTTTGACGAGGGGGCTCTACGAAAGCTGACTGTTTGATTGATTATTACTCTTCCGGAGCAAACGGAGAAACCTTTTCTATTCTCAAATCCCTTTTTCCACCAAAAATATCCCGAGGGATTTCCCTTGACCAGACCAGAAGTAAAAGTTTTGAGCTTAAAACGAAAAAATACATTCGAAATTTTAAAAAGGTACATAATACAAGTTTTTTCTAATTATTTGGAAAGCGCATATGAATAGTTTACGGGTGTTCCTTTAAAAAAAAAAGTCAGTCGTAGGCTGCATGTCAGAAGTGAAAACTTCTTGTCAAGCTTTCTAAACTTTCTATTTATGCAATTAAACAGGTTTTGGCACATTATCTTTTAATAAGCATTTATGAAAGTTTATTCACATTTTTATACATTTAAAATTCTTTGTAAAAAAATTTGAAATGTTTTTTAAGGCTGTAAGGGTATCGCACATTTATTTATGAAATTCTCACAATTTCACATATTTTTGTACGTTCGTATACATTTTAACGCACTTTTCACTGGGTTAGCATTGGAAATATTTGATTTTTTATTTTAATTACTTTTCGAATTCCGTGCTCGATTTGTGTGCACATTTAAAATTCAAAAAGTAGTGCGCGCACAGGCCGCAGCGTGACACAGCTAGTATATGCGTACGGTATACATCAGCGATACTCATTTTTCTCCACGTGTTGGATTTTGTTCGATTTAATCAATAATTATGTACGTGAATTTATTAGTTATCAATAATTGTGTACGTACGTTGTAATGAACAGTAATCCTGTTTATTTGTAATTAATCTACACTGCTGGCCATCGTAAATGCAACACCCTGAAGGAAGCATGCAAATAATATGAAATTTACAACATGCATTAGCTGAGGTGAGATATGCAAATGATTAGAATTTCAGCGCAGACGCACATCAAGCGCGCCTGTGGCGCCACCTCAAAGCGCTATTTAAGGCTTGGAGATTTCGACGGTTTCAAGTACAGCAATTGTGTTTTTCTTGCTTTTTTTTCAAAAAAACGATAAATTATGCCTCGTAGGAAACAACGATCATCTTTTGATCAAGTATCCGAGTTTGACAGAGGAAGGATAGTGGCATACCGAGATTGTGGGTTATCTTTCAGGGAAATCGGTCGTCGTATTGGACGAAACCAAACAACTGTGATGCGGATATGTGATCGTTGGGTGCAGGAGGGTACGACGGACAGACGTGATCGACCGCATCGACCTCAGTGCACCACGTCACGTGATGACAGGCAGATTGTACGCATGGCAGTGACGGACCGCTCAGTCACATCACGAACCATATCACAGCAGATTCAGTCTGTAACGCATCATCCAGTGTCTGCGCGTACCATTCGACGTCGTTTACAGCAGAATGGTCTGTCCGCAAGACGTCCGTTGCTTTGTCTACCTCTGACGCGGAACCACAGACGTCTCCGCCGCCAATGGTGCGATGAAAGAAGGATGTGGACGACAGAATGGAATGAAATTCTCTTTACTGACGAGTCACGCTTCTGTATGCAACACCACGACGGTCGGATTCGAGTCTGGAGACACCGTGGAGAGAGGATGCTGAACAGCTGCATTATGCACCGTCACACTGGTCCTGCACCGGGTATTATGGTATGGGGCGGTATCGGATATCTCTCTCGCACTCCTCTAGTACGCATTGCCGGTACTTTAACCAGCCAGCGCTACATCTCCGAGGTGTTGGAGCCAGTTGTCCTTTCTTACCTTCAGGGCTTGCCAACAGCCATATTTCAGCAGGATAATGCACGGCCACACGTGGCACGCATTGTCCAAGGGTTCTTCGTCAATCACCAGATTGAATTGCTTCCCTGGCCGGCGCGCTCTCCGGATCTTTCGCCGATAGAAAACATGTGGTCCATGGTTGCTCAACGACTGACCCAGAGTTCATCCCCAGCTGTCACACCAGATCAACTTTGGCAACGTGTGGAAGCTGCTTGGTCTGCTGTACCCCAAGAACACATTCAAAGTCTCTTTGAATCAATGCCGAGGCGTGTGGCAGCTGTGATCTCCAACAACGGCGGCTACTCTGGGTACTGATTTTGGCAGGAACCACGCTTCATAGAATGCTGTAAATTTAATCATATGTTACTTGGTCAACATGTTATCTACACAATAAATTTTGTTGTGATATCTCTTGTTTTTCTTGGTGTTGCAATTTGGGTGGCCAGCAGTGTATTTATAATTCAAACTAGCTGTGTACCCGCCCTTCATACGGGAGGAAGCAGATATTTTTCTAATACACCTGATTAAAATTTATTCAATCAGAGCAAAACTATGGAATTGTTTCACTGGTAACCTGGCATTACGATAGTTGGAAAAAACTACTTTACTTCGTGGAAATTTGTAATATAGTTTGTTTCTTTAACGTTTAGAGTTCTACCCACAACAGGAGAAATTATTTAAGTACTAGCTCGTCGACTATTTTCCTTTATTTTTTACCCAAAACTATGTGATAAAGTGTCAATAATGAATGAAAACAATTTCATTGATTACCACATTACACCAAACAAAAGGAAAATAAAACATCACATTTTCAGCATTTGATATCCTGCAGATGATATTTTACTGTTCTCTATTGAACTATATTGTTATTATGATTTAAGTTAGAGTATAAGAAGTATAAGAAGTCGTTGAAAGAAGTCGTCACGCAAAATAATTACGAAATTATTTTGCTCGTGATGTAATTTTTACCTCAGAGATGATTAAGTTAAATTGGTTTTGAAAGCGAATCATTAAACTCGTGAAAGATGCTTCAATCTAACATTTTTTGCCAATTGCATAGTTTTTGCTCCAAAGCCTTTTAATGACTTAATCGGGATTTTATGTTTTAATGCATCACACTCGTGACATTAAACTGATGTCAATTTCACTTCAATATCTAACTTGATTTGTTGAAAGAAAAAGATTATAATAATAATATAATCTCACGTTGTTCGCTTATTTACTTTTATTGGATATTGTGGAAGTTTATTGTTTCGCTCGTAGAGCAAATTTTATGTTAAGACTTTAAAACCTTAACGAATTTCTAATGCATTTTTAAAGTCGTGACATTGAAATAACGTCAGTTTCACTCGCGAAATCTAACTTAAATTACTGGAAGGAAAGCAGTTAATTTCATGTTTATACTGATCTACTTTTATCGGATGTAAACACTTTCACGAGTAGATGGTGAGTCACGTGACTCTTTAAATTAAAAGATTTGATAATATAATCACGTGAAATGAAACTGCTAATTGCAATTATACAAATTCGTGTGGTTTAATATGGAAACATTATTGGGAAGAAGTAAATATTGCCTTTTTTTTTTTCGAAACACGTGAAAAATTCTCTGAAATTTAGGGAATAGCTAAACACAGCCACATACTTCCACTTCCAAAAATGCTTTAAATTGCATAATCTATTATATCAGAAACAATATGTCCGAACAATCGAAGTCAATAAATCAATGTCTGTAAAAATTAGGAAATTTAAATTTTTATACGGTCCCCCGGTCCTATCAGTTATATTTTGAAATTTTTTTATTGTACAATTTCTCACGCACAATTAAAAAAAAATCTTCCTTCTACGACCAAAATTCACCGAGTTACAGCTGTTTAAATTTAGAGCACTTTTCGAGATGCGAAATAGGGGTTGTGCAATTTCATCACCACTTTTACGATTGTAGATTGCAATAAAGAAGATTAACGATCAATTATGTATATGCCATAAATTAACATAAAAATATAACTTATACTGAAAATAGAATTTTTTAAAGACTTTTTTAACATGAACTGGTGTTAAATAACGTAAAATACGAAAACAAGAGAATAAAACACCTCATTAAACTAGAAAATGGAACATTTTAAAGTACGAATATATGCATTTTAGAAACTTAAAATTAAAAATCCTTTCAGCGTAACATTTGCTCAAAGTATAGCGTCCTTGGCTGCTATGCAAATATGCACCCGTGTTGAAAACTCTTCCTATACTTTGCGCAGCATACTCGGTGTTACCCATCTGCATGCTACATATATGGGTGATTCTGTTCTAACTGTGATTCTTTTGATTAAAAATGTTAAGATTTTAAAATTAAACTCTTTAAATTTTTTATGTATATTATTCATCTATTTTATTGTAAAAATGAAAGCCTGAGAGGAATGTACTACAACTTCAAAGCGTCAAGAACGAGAAACAAATTTCAAATTTGTTGTTCCACGGTACTGACTCATTTATCCACGGTACTGACATAAAATAAATTTGGTAGCCATTCTTCAGAAAAATTATTAAATTTATTCCTCAATTATATTATAACACTTTTAAATTCCTTTATATTGATTATTCAACACATTAATAATGAATAATAACAATTATAACAATTAGCTTTATAATTTATAGCAACTACTAATCGACTATAATCTTACTTATAGTATTTAACAGAAAATAAATTAATTAACATATAACTTTTGGTTTTTATCACAGTTTTTTTTAATTCTTGCACTTCTTCGCAGTGATATTGTTTCATTTTTTTTCTAAATTATCGTTAGGAACATTTTTTCCAAGGCATTTATACTTTTTAGTTAATTTTGGTGATTAATTATCCTGTTTTTTTTCGTTTTTGCTATCAATCTTTCTTTTATTTTTCCGACTGTATCATTCACAGAGTAATCAATTTTTCCCATAGCAAATAGTCTAAGAGCCAGCGACCGCCAGACCTTCGTCATAGTATAAAAGCTGAAACTTTCTCTGCGCATACCCCCGAACAGAGGTAGGAACAATCGGCCACTATAAGTTTGGATGATCGTGGCTTTGGCAGGTAACAGGTGGCAAAGGTGTATAAAATTGCCGAAAATTTCGTCATTTCATAAAGCTTAATTTTTTTACATGTTCTTCTTCGCAGTACTAGAAATCACTTTATGCCTTGCCAGACACTTTTCCATCGTGGCAAACCCCCGCCAGACAATCTCAATGTCATGGAAAACTGTTGTGTTCGTAAACTCCCGCGACGAAATACGTCAAGCTGTCACAAAGTGCCAAGCACATTTTATACTGCTACTTCTGAACTTTCTTACGCGCGAACTTTCTTGCAGCGCGCTCGTAATAGAATTACGTTTTTCAAGACTTTGAGATTGTCAGGCGGGGGTTTGCCACGATGGAAAGGTGTCTAGCAAGGGATAAAGTGATTTCTAGTACTGCGAAGAAGAACATATAAAAAAATTAAGCTTTATGAAATGACGAAATTTTCGGCAATTTTATACACCTTTGCCACCTGTTACCTGCCAAAGCCACGATCATCCAAACTTTATAGTGGCCGATTGTTCCTACGTCTGTTGGGGGGTATACGCAGAGAAAGTTTCAGCTTTTATACTATGACGAAGGTCTGGCGGTCGCTAGCTCTTGCTCTAAAAGTGTATACATGGATTTTCATTAGAACAATCAAAACAACTTAATGAATTAAATAAAATACAATTATGTTGTAGTTTATTCCACGTATATTGATGTACTTTCACAGTACCGCTGAAAGACCTAAAATTGGTTGGTAATATTGAATCGATGTTCGATATTTCGTCTTCTGTAACGCAATCAATGTATACAGATTTAACACGATCTCTCAAAATCGCCAGCAAAATATCAAAATTTGACACATCCGTGCCGTATTTCACTTGGTCGTCAGGTAATTTCTTTATATAGCCGCCGATCCCATCAGCTGAACTTTTTCCATGGCCAGCCTCACTAAAGTTATATGCAATATTATTTAATTGACTATAGCACTGAGGCAAGTACTGCGTTATGAGATAAAACATTTTTTTTATTACGGTACTGCGTCGTTGGAACATCACTCATTATATGTAATGTTTTTATCTCTGGATTTGATGCTAGATAAACTTCAAGTATTTTTTTCATGTGAACAATAATAGCAGAAGGATCATGACTGAGCGATTTTGACAAAGTAGCAAAGCCTTGAGAAGATGTTGAAGAGTGGACCATGCCAGTGTGTAAAGTACATTGTACTCTACTAGCCCCAAAGTGTACTGACTGCACTTCCGTTTCATACTTACAAGAATAATTTTCACTGAAGTCAATGAGGAGTCCTAACTCTTTGCTTTGTAGAGCCTGAGTAAGTTTTTTCACCGAGTTGTTTTGATGAGTAATTCTGTATTCATGGGCTATAAACAAATCTAGCTCATGTTTAAAATGGTTAATTGCTTACCCTATCGTACATTAAATGTTATTTTTGCAGTAATTTTAACAGTTATTTTTTTTTTCATTAATTCTTTGTTCTGGAGATACTTCCCATTTCATGTAAGCTATTTTATCAATAGGATTAGTATCTTTCATATAAAATTCTAATTTTTTTAACTTACATGTCTCATACGTTCTTGATAGACATAGTTCAGAATTACTGTCACATAGGAAACTACTCAAAATTTTATATGACGTCTTTTCTGTCAATAACTTATGACTGTGAAAAGCTTGTATTAACAAACAGAAATTTTCATTAGTAACCCCTAGATTTCACTTCATATTTCAAAAATTTAGCTCATTTTAACCCCGGATACCAATTTTCAATAAATTTGAACTAAAAATGAATGAGTTATGAGTATCCAAAATCCCCTCCCCCATGTTAAAATATTTTTTCATACTTTAATTCATATCTCATATAGGACTATATTCCGTATACGGTGCCTTGTTTACATGTCAATGGTTTGTTTACAAATCATTGGCGAACAATCTGACGCGAGAGTGAGCGATGCACCGCCAACTGCCGGTGGTAGTTGTGACTGGCAACCATAAAGAATACGTGTTTCGTCAGGTTTGGGAATTTGAAATTGTTTGCGTTATTGATGGAAGGGAATGAAATGTGTTATGTTAATATAAGAAAAGAATTTGTGGGTGTTTGTTAGAAATATAGTACGTTATAAGCCGGTGGGTGTTGGGGACATTTCTGAGCGGTTATTTACCAAAAAAATAGAGGTAAGTGTTCTTTTTTAACGAATCTTTCGATGTTTAAGGTTTTTAATGTGAATTTTAAATTGATATTTGAAGTGTTTATGTTTTCGTGAGTGCTATTTACGTGCTATTCTAATCATACTGACTTTATAAGAGGTGTACAACTAGGTTGTTTAATCCACCGATGTTTTTTTGAGTTGAAAACGGGCCAGTGTTTGCCCAGTTTACATTAGCTGTACAACTAGGTTGCTGAATCCACTGAGGTTTTTTTAGTTAAAAACGGGCCACTGGTTGCCTAGTTTAGATAGCTGTACAGCTAGGTTGCTGAATCCACTGAGGTTTTTTTAGTTAAAAACGGGCCACTGGTTGCCTAGTTTAGATAGCTGTACAGCTAGGTTGCTGAATCCACTGAGGTTTTTTTAGTTAAAAACGGGCCACTGGTTGCCTAGTTTAGATAGCTGTACAGCTAGGTTGCTGAATCCACTGAGGTTTTTTTTAGTTAAAAACGGACCACTGGTTGCCTAGTTTAGATAGCTGTACAACTAGGTTGCTGAATCCACTGAGGTTTTTTTAGTTAAAAACAGACCACTGGTTGCCTAGTTTAGATAGCTGTACAACTAGGTTGCTGAATCCACTGGGGTTTTTTTAGTTAAAAACGGACCACTGGTTGCCTAGAATGACTAGTAAACATGGCGACAGTCGCTGGAGCTTGGCGGTCGCCAAGCTCCAGCGACTGTCGCCATGTTTACATGGGGTGGGCACCGGCTTGTATGATTTTACCCTCATATATTATTGATAATAAGAAGCTGACTTTTATTCGTACTATTAGAACTAAACGACCCAAACATAATTTACTATTATTATAATTTTTAATAAAATATTAATATGAACTATGAATTATTGAATTAATATTAAAAAAATTATGAATAGCAACCTAGCCAAATTTCGATGGAAATAGATGCAGAAAACAATATTACATGGCTGTGCAAAATTTCAAATTTTTATTTTCAGTAGTTTAATTTATATTAATTAAAATGTGTTATTGTCATGAGTTAAGGGATCATATATAAATCCATTTAGTGGCAATTTTTTGAAAATTGCGCAAAGTAAACGTAAAAAGATTTCTTTTGCCCAAAAACACAGTAAAAGATAGCGATATTTAAAAAATATCAAATTTTGAAGCAAATAAATTAAGAGTTTTTTACAGTTTTATGGTAATTCTATAAAGCGTCTATTGTTGCGTTCACTACAATATCCCCCAAATAAAATATTTTCCATGTATAGAATTAGATGCAGTAGATGTATGTCTTCCAATACAACATTCTATTTCTGAAAAATTAACATCCTCAACATTCCAGGCACGAATTTGAAATTTTTTAATATTGGAAACATCAGGTCTTTGGACTTCCCCATATTTTATCAAACATTCATCAAACATTCCAAATCACGTTTTTCTGTCTAAATTTTCATCTGACTATAAATCAAAATACCGCCAACAGTCTTATAAATATATTGCACATTGCAGACGATAATATTAAATGAAGGAAGCGAAATAACAAACACAATGATAATATTGGGTCGGCAAAAAAGTAATTGCGTCTTTTACATGCAATTCAAACAAATAAATTTTCAGTCATGAAACCATTCTCCGAGTTCGACCGTAGATGAGAACATTTCTGCTGGTAGTCAGAAGAGCAGAGAGCAACCTATCACTCCTGGCAACATTTATCCTGCCTAAGTGAAACTTCAAGAAAAATACTCAATAACAATTTCAAAATTAGAAAGATTTTCAAAATAGTAAGCATTCCTTTTGCATTTTTTCTTTTTAATCATGTATACGAGCCAAGGAAGTAATGGACTCACGGATCATTTGGACCACTGACTAAATACACTAATCAACAAATTTAATTTTTTTTTCTGCCTCTGGTTTGTAAATAGGTGGATTTACTTAATTTCGGGGTACTGAATTAACTGGTAAAATTAATGTATGTCTATCACGTCACATTTCCAAGAAGCACCGGAAAATCAAAAGCAAAATTTGATAGAGTTGAAACTAACAAGAAATTCACATTGAGATAATTCAATATTATTTTATATGTATACATTGGTATTTATATGTATACACATGCCAACATAGACATCATCTTTTTTCCTGTCCAAAATGCCCTTCCCACTTTGTTTGAATGAGGTCCAAGCCGCTAACTCGATATTTGTCAGTCTGATATCAAACGATGGATCGCTGAACAATTTTTATATCTGGGGTCCAATAGATAATTTTCTTTTAACTTTGATTCATTCAGTTTGAGAAACTTTTCTTTCAAATGATTGAAGACCTGACCTCTTTTATCCAGAGCTTTAACAAAGTTCTTCATAAAACCCAATTTGACATGAATCGGAGGCGAAATGATTTTATTAGGCTCAACCAGTGGAGTATTTTTCACATTTTCCTTTACAATTACATGTGATTTCCTTTTAAGCCACTTTACTGTATAGTGGCCTAAGTTTCATAAGTTTCTTTCACGTCTACTGCATGAGCCAGAGGCACAGATGGAAATTTATTGTCATTATACAGTAGTACTGCTTTCAATCTGGTTTTCCTAGAGTCAATAACGAGTGACTATTCCTGATGGTTATGTTGTACACCTAGTTACATCAGCAGACCATTGAAATCTCTACATACACACCTTGAATTCTGCATGTCGAAATATTGAGCGAATGAAGTATCTTTTGATCTCAAACAGGAAATTTTTGTACCTAGAGCTAGAAGGTTTCGTTGTTGCAGTCTCGACAGCAAAAGTTCAGCTTGCTGTTTTGAAAGTTTTAGATCGCGAACCAAATTGTTCAACTCCTTTTGATTAAAGGGCTGAGGCAAAAAAATCTTGAGAATGTGGGGGAATATTTTCTACAGGTTCTTGATCAGCGTCTACAGATTCACTTGACATTGTTTTTGATTCTATGTTTTGCAGATTACAGGCAGGAACAGGCAACCTTTCATTATGTCACCGGCAAATGCACTGAAGATACATTTTAGAATTTATTTTATGTCTAATTTTGATAGAGAATACCCTGCAATATTTGTGAGAGAGAAGTGATAGGCTGGAAAATGATCCGTAAACTAACGCCACACTATATGAATTGAGAATGGCATAGCTCGGAATTTTCCTTTCAGTCACTTGGTTAAAGTAGTAGTACATGTTATGCACGAATACGAGGCGCAAAAGTTTTATCTTGATCACCAAGAGGACTATCAAAATATAATTTATAGGCCTTCTTAATCAAATCAGTAATTGTTTCTTTTGGCTTTTGGAGTGAATTTCTCACAGACATAAGAAAAGATGTTGGGGTGGTTTACTAGTTGTTATTTTTAGTAAATGTAAGTTTCAAATATATGTATAAAGCAATTTTAAAATAAAAATACCTCTCAATAGAAATACTGACATATTAAAAAAAAACTCTCAGTACTTTCTTAGGCTGAGATAAATACGATAGTAATTGCACCATGCATGGTTCAACATTCACTAGGTCATAATGTTTATTTCAGACTACTGGATTATCTGTCCATCTAATGAATAACACTTGCCTGTGTAACATCTGACATTAAGTGACAATTTTTTGATCTTATAACACTCTTGTACCAAACTTTAGAAAAAATAAAATAAAAATTAAACATTAAAATAAAAGAACGGAAAGTAGTGAAATTAAGAAAAAAATAAATAAATATCCTTAAAAACTCAAAAATATTACGTGCTAGAGTATTTTGAAAGGTAGATTCGGATTCTACACACCAAAATACATACTAATTGATGTATCACATCCCAGAGGCAAAATGGCTGTTGAGTAGTGATATTCTAATTTCTACCCCTGATACTCTCAGCACAAAGAACTTTTAAGAATAGAAACAGTGTGTCCCTTGAAAATAACATTTACTTTTTTTAACTCTCGCAAGTGAAATGAGTGAAAAACGAAAAGTTCGGAACCTACAAATAGCGTTTTTCAATTTGCAGAAAGTCCCTTAAAATCGCGCAAAAAAGAATGTGCAATATCTCCGGAAATTATCGCAGAAATTTGGTGAAAATTTATATTTAGGGCAATTTGAAGGTTTTCTTTCGTTTAATAAAGTCAAAATACAGTGTTGCCATTGAGAAAAACAAAGTTGATTCAGAATTAAATATGAAGACGGCGCCTTATGTAAATTAAATTAAAGTGTACATTAAATTAAATTAAAGTGTACATTATTTGCAAACGAATTGTATATATAACTTAACTTTACGACGAATAATGGCCAAATAAAGAGCAAAGTGGGACTTTTTTCCGCAGCTGTTCCTATATATTATAAGAGAGGAATTATCATAATGTTGCTCATTATTAAAAAGATAAAGATCAGCTAAATAACTGCAATTGTTTGTTTCATTAAATTTATGAAATTGTCTGAGGAAAGCCCATTGTTTACGAAACTTGGTTAAGAAATTAGACGCTCAACTCAACATTCCTATGTGAGAACAACATTCCTATGTGACAGTATTCTGAACCGTGTCTGTACCCCCTACATCCTCTGCCAGATTGGCAGTGTGGTAGCGAATCTCCCTGTGTATATATATATATATATATATATATATATATATAAAAGACGGAATGCGATAGATACGTATCGTTTGCGGCCTTATGCTTAGAAAATCAGGGAATTTTATCCCACCAAATTTCAAATTTAGTTAATATTCCTACCAAGACATGCGCTGCAGGCGATCTGTAACAGGTATAGTTAAAACGAAGTATTTCAGCTCACCATTCCGTAGTTCGTCGTCAAGCTGATAGCGTGTGCTGTTGAGATTGCAAGTCCGCTCTACCAAAATGGTTTTTTCCGTTGAACAGGGGTATTTATTGTGTTAGAGTTCCACTGCCTGGAACACAGTTTTGTTCAAACGAGTCTCAGTTTCCAAAGAAAATTTCATGTGAGAAACGGACCGTCAGACAATTCGATAAGGACACTATTCCAGAAATTCGAACGAACGGGTCACCAGTCCAAATGCCATTAATGCACATTATACTTTCGCTAAAGCCATACTGCAACTTGTGGATGCCGGTGAACTCGATATTGGCAACATATCGAGGTTCTCAGGTCTATTTGCACCTCCATGGCTATGTCAATAAGCAGAACTCGCGAATTCTGGGAAGAGAATATATTCATATTGATCCCTGCGAAAATCCTCGTATTGGATCTTCATCCCTGCATTCAGCAAAAGTAATGGTATTGGCTGCGGTTTCCTCCAAATAATAGGGCCATTTTTTCGAGAGAAACCGATAAATGCTGTACGATATCTTGGGATTCTGGAAGAATTTGTGTGGATTCATACTGCTTTGAAGGACTGTTCGAATAATTAAAGACAATTAAAATAGTAGGATTTCGGTTATGTGGCATATCAAGAGAGATATTCACTCCACACTTTATAGTCTCTATCCTACTATAAAAAGGGGAAAGCAATTAGAAATAAAAAAAGAAAAAAGCACTGAAAATTGGCATACCCTTCTGGCGTGGTAGCAAGCAAATGGAAGGCGAGCATAAAGTGTCTCCAAAATTAAAAATGTAATAAGTGAAAACCTGTGTTGCCACAAAATAAAAGTGTAACAGTGGAAAAAAGAATATAAAGATATGGCCAAAAATTATAGGGTAATATTATTAAACATTATAAGTATCCAGGTATATTAATTAAATAAAAATTATGTAGAATAATAATGAATTTAAAATTATTGAATAAAATTGATGCTATAGCCAATTAAATATAACATATTGTATTTAAAACTATAATGATTATTAATAATAGCAAAGTACAAATATTAAGTTTGTTTACGACAGAAAATTAATCTAATAATGAAAGAAAAATGTTTTTATATTATAAAATTATAAGTAGGACAGTATAATCACATTGTAGGACCCCCGTTTTTTTTGTCCCCAAATATGTATATATATATATATATATATATATATATATATATGCATGCATATATACATCCAGAGTGTTTTTATAAATATTACTCTTTTTATTTATTTGAGACAAGCTTCCTCCGCCCGACCCAACCATCAAATTACAGCTTAAAACCAAAACCCCACCCAACCTCCAGTAAATTAGCAAAGGATCATTCCACGTCAAATCAAACACAAAACTGGAGAAAGTTCACCACACCAACTTAGATTTTCCTCAAATTTTATATAGATGATATATAGGCTAAGACATCAACAAATCTCAGTTTTGAAGGTTCTACGATAATTACCGAGAAATTAATTATGCAAATTTTTAAGTTTTCTGCAAGATGCGCCAACTTTTTTCTCAATTCCTTAAATAACTGCTTACCTGTAAAAGTTACTGAAGTGAAAATTTGTTTCTAGAGGTAACTTTCTACGCTGATTCCAAAAATGTTATCGAAATTTGCGTATCTTCTATAGTTTATGCATGAGCAGTACATTTGCTAAAAAACATCATGAATTTTTTCGGCATGTCTGATCACAGACACATGTTTTAAATTTTTATATGTTGTTAAGTTGGAATAATCCTACATCCCAAAATAATTTCATCTTGGCTTTCTGCTCAGGAGCAGAGAAAAAAAAATGTATGTATGTACCTATATATCAGGATTTTCATATGCAATATTTATACTGAAGATGAGAAAATTCAGAAGCGTTAGTCAATTTTCCTATGTCTTTTAAATTGATATCTGAAGTTTAACTACTACTCCAGGCATTTGCAAAACTAGAAAATACATAAAAGTGCTTGTATCGGAAAACGTAAAACAAACAAACAACAAAAAATGCATGTCACAAACAGTGTTAAATTAAAAAAATTCTAAAGTTAAAATTTTGAATTACTTTTAATTTAACCCTGTTGTTTTTGGCAATCATCCATCAGCCAATAAATCTTTGGAATTCTGCAATATATATATATATACACTGCTGGCCACCCAAATTGCAACACCAAGAAAAACAAGAGATATCACAACAAAATTTATTGTGTAGATAACATGTTGACCAAGTAACAAATGATTAAATTTACAGCATTCTATGAAGCGTGGTTCCTGCCAAAATCAGTACCCAGAGTAGCCGCCGTTGTTGGAGATCACAGCTGCCACACGCCTCGGCATTGATTCAAAGAGACTTTGAATGTGTTCTTGGGGTACAGCAGACCAAGCAGCTTCCACACGTTGCCAAAGTTGATCTGGTGTGACAGCTGGGGATGAACTCTGGGTCAGTCGTTGAGCAACCATGGACCACATGTTTTCTATCGGCGAAAGATCCGGAGAGCGCGCCGGCCAGGGAAGCAATTCAATCTGGTGATTGACGAAGAACCCTTGGACAATGCGTGCCACGTGTGGCCGTGCATTATCCTGCTGAAATATGGCTGTTGGCAAGCCCTGAAGGTAAGAAAGGACAACTGGCTCCAACACCTCGGAGATGTAGCGCTGGCTGGTTAAAGTACCGGCAATGCGTACTAGAGGAGTGCGAGAGAGATATCCGATACCGCCCCATACCATAATACCCGGTGCAGGACCAGTGTGACGGTGCATAATGCAGCTGTTCAGCATCCTCTCTCCACGGTGTCTCCAGACTCGAATCCGACCGTCGTGGTGTTGCATACAGAAGCGTGACTCGTCAGTAAAGAGAATTTCATTCCATTCTGTCGTCCACATCCTTCTTTCATCGCACCATTGGCGGCGGAGACGTCTGTGGTTCCGCGTCAGAGGTAGACAAAGCAACGGACGTCTTGCGGACAGACCATTCTGCTGTAAACGACGTCGAATGGTACGCGCAGACACTGGATGATGCGTTACAGACTGAATCTGCTGTGATATGGTTCGTGATGTGACTGAGCGGTCCGTCACTGCCATGCGTACAATCTGCTTGTCATCACGTGACGTGGTGCACTGAGGTCGATGCGGTCGATCACGTCTGTCCGTCGTACCCTCCTGCACCCAACGATCACATATCCGCATCACAGTTGTTTGGTTTCGTCCAATACGACGACCGATTTCCCTGAAAGATAACCCACAATCTCGGTATGCCACTATCCTTCCTCTGTCAAACTCGGATACTTGATCAAAAGATGATCGTTGTTTCCTACGAGGCATAATTTATCGTTTTTTTGAAAAAAAAGCAAGAAAAACACAATTGCTGTACTTGAAACCGTCGAAATCTCCAAGCCTTAAATAGCGCTTTGAGGTGGCGCCACAGGCGCGCTTGATGTGCGTCTGCGCTGAAATTCTAATCATTTGCATATCTCACCTCAGCTAATGCATGTTGTAAATTTCATATTATTTGCATGCTTCCTTCAGGGTGTTGCATTTACGATGGCCAGCAGTGTATATATATATATATATATATAAGTCTACCGGAAAGTTCTATCCATTTTCCGTATGCAATATTTTGCCTAGCCAAAACTACTGAAGCTAATAACACGAAATTTAGCACGAGTGGGATTTTATAGCGTAGGTGCTAGATTAGAGAGTATTTTCAAAAATTCGTAATTTATAGAGGATAAAGATCCAAAATGTTCTTTTCGCACATTCTGCGGGATCTCAAAGAAGAAAAGAGATATTGATAAAATTCTTGCTGTAAAATATACAACACTCAAGAATGCCTAAAAATCGATTTCTCAGGAGGGGGTCGCCCCCCCTTTAATCCGCCCTTGAATCTGCAAGTTAACTGGATGCTGAATTACCTTGTTGTATACCATGATTTCGTAGATATAGTATTTTATTGTTATGTAAAATATAATTATTATGGGTAATTAATTTTAGACAATTGAAATAAGTTATATCAAAATGGGATGGAAGCATAATATTACTAACACAAGTTTCAAATAATTCATTAATTACATTATAAAGGTCGCCAAGAGCAATATTGTTAAATAAATCTTTAAAATCATGTATATAAAGAGGTAATATAATTAATATTACATATTGTATTGTGTAGATCAGCGTTTCTCAACGTGTGGGGCGCGAACACCAAGGGGGGCGCAGATCGTTTGCAGGGAGGGGCGGGGGGGCATGAGAAAAACCAAAGAGCAAGTGGCAGAGTTGCCAACTGCTCCGGAATATAATTAACCACTTTTTGCAAACAGTAATTTTCCTTAAAAAAAATTTCGAAATGACAGCCAGCCCATACGTTTAGCTTCGAAATTTTGTGATGATTTAAGCCAAACATTTTTGTTTTAAAAAAGTGGTTAATTATATTCCGGAGCAGTTGGCAACTCTGCAAGTAGTGATGCATGTTTTTAAAGAAATCATCTTATTTATTCTTATTTTTACTAAAATTTAACCATTTTCTCTTAAAATGTTCATTCAAACATAACTGATAACATTATTTTGTAGAAAATTCGACTAAATGGTCATTGTGAAAGATTAAAAAACTGAATGTATGCTGAAAAATGTGTGGGGGGGCGCCACCGTAAAGTAAGTCTTTGTTGGGGGCGCGAGGTTAAAAAGGTTGAGAACCGCCGGTGTAGATCATAACTATTCCCTATAGAGATAGAGTAATCATTACGTTTTATATAATACCATGCATAACCGACAGTATCTATATAAATAAAGCAATGTGTAAACTGTCCATTAGTTTGTCTGTGTCTGTGTCTCGCGTAGCTCCGAAACGGGTGATCGTAGACCTACCAAATTTTGTACGGAAATTCTCCAAGAAGGGTCTCGATACACCTCGAAGAGATGTTTTCAAAATTCGAATTATTTTAGAAGATATCGATAGAAAACGTGTCGTAAAATGATCAATTTTGTTCTCGCAATTTCGTAATTGTAACCCCGCAGTGGAAAGAGCGAGGTTTGAGCATATCTAGGTTGCCATTTTTGGCAACCTAGAGTTTATTACATTAGGAGTTTGGAGAATTAATGGAGTTTATTAAATTATTCAGAATTGAATTTGGAGTTTATTAAATTATTCAGACTCTTGAAGTAAAAGTAAAAGAATAAGGATTTTTTTTTGTTTGGATTATTTGTAAGGTTATTTATTAATTAAAATATCGTGTGCATGTGAAATCAGAGCAGGAATGAAGTGTTTTATACTCAAAAGAAAAATAGAATTTGGAAATTTTCCGAAAATAGATGTGAAACTTTTTAATTTGGCGAAAAATGGGTTGATGTGCGATTTTGAGGAGGATTCTAACGCTCGGCGCTATTTATCGTAATTTAATCGTCTGCTATTTGCGTTATGAATACACCTGAGAATAAGTTT